>JAGGAX010000003.1:0-134899 GCA_017657335.1 Termitomyces titanicus | reverse complement strand
ATGAGCATATCGATGCAGCCATTTATAAGTCTCTGGATGACAGGATCTTCGAAAACTTTATCCGGAAGATTGAGGCTAAATTCGAGCGGTACGAATGATGGCTTTCCTCCTATTGTCTCACGGCGGACAAGAAAGTATTCGTCAATATTTCTGAGATAATTCTGCGCACGATATTGAGCCTGTTGAATGACTGAGGCAGTGTATTTGTCGAACGTCTCGATGAACCGACGGCGTGCACCCACGGATGCACATTTCGATGATAAGTTCCAAAACCTAGACGAGGACACATCATAATCAATCTTCACAATTGTTGGACCGAATTGAGGACTTACTGGCGGGCAGCCTCGCCGACAACGCACTCGCCAGCTGGCCTTATCTTGTCAGGATTGCGTAGAGCATCCATGACCATCGTGGCCATTTGTTGAGCTTCGCCAGGCGTCGCGACATCGGTATATTCATCGAATAAGAAGAATAAATTCATGAGATCGCAGCTTGCGCGAAGAACATCTTCATGCCAAATACATATTGAGATGTGTATGAGCTAGAGGATTATGAACCACCTTCGTTCTCCAAAGGATATGCAAGAGCAGCAAGCAAATCAATCCGGGTCATTTTCTAGTAGGCAGGCAGGCGAAACTCACCATAATCGCAAAGGTCAAAGGCGCGTTGCTCACGAGGCGTGAATGCATTGAAACTTTGAATCCACGCCGATGATTTTGCCTTGGCCTGGAGGTAATGTGGGTTGATATTGCGCTTCTGAGGCCAGTCCGCCAGAGTATCAGGAAGAGTAAACACAAATTCCGAGGAGTGAGTAGTCATCTTTCGCGATAATTGCCTGTCGAATATCTACCCATGAAGTCTCGAATTTAAAGAAAATGCAGTAGATCCTCCAAAGGAAAATAACGATACTCTTAACCATCAGTATCCCACATGAGGAAGCGATTATCCTGGTGTGTAGAAGCGAGGTGTGTAAATTCCTTCGTTGGCCCTGCATATTTGTGTTGAATTCGACCACCCATATACTCCGATATAGAAGGAAGGGATAAAACTTTCTGCATGATGTTCGTTTGTCAGACAAGTCGAGTAACTTGTGGCAGAGAACAATGACGAAGTTTCCTGGTCGTTTCCGAACTCGTCTAGCTAATATTTTTGTAGGCATGGTATGCCCCAAGGAAAAGTACTCCATGAGACCGTTGTCCTTTGTCAAGAATTCTCTCTGAATTGTCAGGAATGACACTCGTACGAAGTGAGTAAAGAAAGTTGTTGGTAAAACCATATTGACGTCTGTAAAAAAAAGACCCGGAGGTCTATCGTCCAACATGAAAATCTGAAGAAAGAGTGTGTCACTAGCTCTGGCTATACGTAGTTTGGCAGAGCTACGGATATGTACATATGTAGACGGCCGGGAATACCATGTGTGAATGTTCCATGATCGTGGCGCGTTTTACGTATACGTACGACCCCTAATTCTTTGCTGATTCTCGCTCAATGCAACAATGCGTTCTCGAGAAACCAGTGGAGCGAGGTTCCGTCCCGAGCTCTCCTCACATTGATCGCGCGCACGTTTGTGCTCGTGGCGAGCCCGCAGGCACAGGCGGTCGTGGGGGTGTCTTTGTTGTATCTGCAAGTGCTGGCTGGTACGCGTATGCCGGTGCTCTTAGACTTACCTTCTTTGCGCTATGTGTGCGGCGTGCTGCCGAAACTTGGTATCTACTAGTACTACGCGTTTTTAGCTTAGATCTCTCGTCCACATCGCGTTTTTTTGCACATCACGCCTGTTTTGTTTCTTGTGGGTTCGTTCTAGCCACACTCGGAATCACACTCTATCCCTTTCTTTGTGAGGCGCTAATTCGAGAGGCGCCCTTCTGCTATGACACTCACGCTCACACCTAAGCCGCCCTCGCCCGCGTCACCCACTTCCTTCTCTCCGATCGAAAACACCCTTTGTGTTCTTGCACTCGCCACCCAAACTAACTTTGCGCCCTCGTCTAGCAATATTGTCCGGACCCTCATTCTCATCATCGTTCTTCCCCCCTTCAACGCGTACACCTCTCTCCAGAAGCAGAAATCACCATACCTTCGACCGACGAACTCTCCCTATGAATCACGCGACCCCCTACACTCACACCTCGACAACATCCTCCTCTCACTGCCTAGCCCCGTTGTCATGCACGTCGTCACCACCATGCTTGTTATGTGCCGGGATCGCGTGGGATCGTGGGCTGGGAGTGAGGGGAGGTGACGTTCGACGAAAGAGAAATTATAGACTTCCGTGATCCGTTTGCATCTGTGAGGAAGGTGGGGCCGAGTGCGTATGGGCGCTGGGCGGGCGTGGTTTCTGGGTCAGAGTCGGGGGCGATGAAGGAGGGAGTGGAAGGTGAGGGACAGGGAAGGAAGTAGGAGGTCTAGGTCTAGGCTGACGATGTAGGTGCAGGCGAGAACAGTGGGAGACAAGCAGAGGAGGACGTATTGATTGCGCAGAGGTTGTTACTTCAACCCGCTAGGAGTGAGAGTTCGTAGGGGAATTGGTGTCCCATGCGCATTGAGTATGTACTAAAGTCTTTAAGCCAGCTCTGTCCGAGTTTGACTTCTTTGTACTTGATGTTTTGTAGGTGTACTTGTACCGACATAGTGACAATACAGTTCTTTCATATCTTCTAGAATTGAAGTTGAACATTGTACCATGAGTGCTGGACTATTAATAATAATGTGGAACAAAGGCAATGCGAGGTAAGGACCAAATTATAGATTGCTAGCAATGGGTAACTACAATACACAGAACAAAAATATGAGCATCAGCAAAGATCAATACGTAGTACGGACGTATTAGGTAGTGAATAGCTCGGCCCAAGAATGTCATAGGAATCGGATATAAGGGAGGAGGTAAGACTCAGACTGCACGCCCTAAGAGCAGAAGCCAGTACTTAATACAGTGCCACATCGTTCGCATTGGCTGTGCCTATCCAGAATACAACAGCCAATTCCTAGCGGAAACCAAAATATTGCAGCCAATATACCTGAGCAGTTGGTCAGAGATGATCTAAGAGATATATCTCTTGAAACACACCGATGATCCCAAACTGCGTGTGCAGAACATGCCTTCCCTCTTGGAGGCATATCATTTCTGGGTCATTTGGGGGAAGGAAAGAGGTGACATGTCCCCTTGTAAGAGGATTGATATAGTGGTGGACAGGAGGTAGCATCTGAGTAATCCCAAGTCGTATTGCGTGGGATGGCTCTGCAAATGACGGTTGAGGATGTGCTTGCAATGGGCTAGTTTCCGCTATTGGGTGTTTAGTGTCATGCTTTAGCATGCCATTGGATATTGCTTCCTGAGCATCTGATTGAAACTAAGTCGGAAATGTCGTTCAAGAGGTCAAAACTACTTGACGCACGATCCTTTGCATTATCAGTTGCTACTTCGTATGACGGAGGGCTGTCCTGGGGTATTTCAGTCGTCTGGAATAGAGATTAGATCGTATAAAGGTCAACATATCAGAGATTCAGAATTACTTACCATCGTCTGAGTGTTCAGATCAACGATCATGTTGCAGGACACTCTCGGTCGACTTTATAGGCGAGCTGCGGACGTTGTCTGCTGCGTACTTGAGGACGTCACTGATCGCCGGGTCGCGTGTTTGTTTGTAACTTGTTGACAGTCCTCCGAAATTGGACAAACGCGCGCTTCAACCACGAATTTTATTTTTCGCATCCGAATTCCGACCAACCAAAAGCCATCTTTTTCTCCATCGATCATCTTCCCTCTTTTACCTCTCCCCATGGACAGCGCAGGGCCCTCATCGATACATCATGCTTCGACAAGCAGTAATGATATGACCTCAAGAGATTAGTTGCGCAAATTCAGACAATTATACTCCAGAAGTGATCTGATCTTGGTGTTGTTCCTTGTTCAATAGCTATGCCGATTCCTACGCTCACTTCGGTACGTCGTGGAATGATTGAGTACGCTGGAGATAAATTGACTCGTTTATTAGGCATTCATGAAGAGATGTTGAAGGATTCCGTCCGCACAGGCTCGTATCGGTCCGCGATTATCAACAACTCGCATTTGTTCCAAGGAAAGACTGTCCTCGACGTGGGATGCGGAACTGGAATTTTGAGCATGTTTGCGGCGAAAGCGGGAGCTAAGCACGTCGTCGGAGTGAGTTCTCTGGCTCCATCCTCACCTGTCAAAGTTTGTTGGTGCTAAACGCTCTCCCAAGATCGATATGTCCAACATCATCGATCAAGCAGAAAAAATCATCGAAGCTAACGGCTTCAAAGATAGTGCGTTTGCCGTGTTGAAGACACTGTTTTGTTTTATTCAATCGCTTTTCAGAAATCACCCTTGTCAAAGGTAAACTTGAGGAAACCCAGCTTCCCATCCAGGAATTCGACATCATTATCTCCGAGTGGATGGGCTATTTCCTCCTTTACGAGTCCATGCTCGATACTGTCCTTCTGGCAAGAGACAAATACCTCAAGAAGGATGGACTTATCTTCCCGGATACCGCTACGCTATACCTTGCTGCTATTGAGGATCAGGATTACAAAGAAGAGAAAATTAATTGTGCGTTCTCATCATCTCGTCATTTTCAGTAGTTGCTCATTGACAAACTATGTCCAGTCTGGGACAATGTTTATGGTTTCGACTATTCCTGTATCAAGGACATCGCAATCCGAGAGCCTCTGGTGGATACCGTCGATATGAAGGCGGTCGTGACAGACCCCTGCTTGCTCAAGGTCTGCGGACGTACTACGTCATAATATTCGTAGTCCTGACCCTTGGCTTTTCACAGCACATTGACCTCCTGACGGTCAAGAAAGAAGACCTTACCTTCGATGTCCCTTTCACTTTGACTGCCTCTCGTAATGATTGTATGTCGTCTCGCACAAAATGATGGTTTTCGCTGTGTATCCTGAATCTCTCCGACAACAGACATCCACGCATTCCTCGCGTGGTTCGATATCTCCTTCGAGTGTACGCACAAAAAGGTCAAGTTCTCAACGGGACCCCATTCTCAATACACCCATTGGAAGTAAGTGAATCAATACATCTGTTTTGAGTTCAAATCCCGATCTTCCTCCTCTAGACAGACTGTGTTCTACACACCCTCGACCATCGTCGTATCACAGGGTGACCGAATCGATGGCCGCCTCACATGTGCTCCCAACGCGCGTAACAACCGTGACTTGGATATTGGAATTACCTATCAGGCTGGTGCCGAGGCTCCCCAGTCTATGCAGTACAAAATGTGCGTGTATTCTTTCTTCTGTCCCCAGCCTCGCATCCGTATTTTTCGTCATGCTTGGTATCATTAAGAATCGAACGCTGACCAGGCGTCAGGTCTTAATTGCACTACCGGTTTCCATTGGTCGTTCGATATTGCTTTTCATGCCGCCTCACTCCACCAAATTGCATCTTCACCGGTCACCCTGCTTGTCTGTCGGTTTTAAATTGACCCAATCCTGGACTTAAACACTACTCCGCTTATACATTTCATTCCATATGATTAGGTATTAGTCGTGTGCTATTCTGTCACAGAATGTATCAAAATATGACAGTACGTCTTGCAAATGTCCCGGATATTGTTGTGTCGTTGAGGTTGTGATGTTGTGACATGCCATCGAAATATGTCATTGTTAGACATGTAGGGGTGCCTCAACCAACGGCCCTAGCTGAGCCGCTTTCAAAGGTTGTGATGTCCACAGGACCGCAACCGTCACTTCCTTTTTTTTCTTTCTGTTGATATTTCACACTAGTTAATCCGATGATTACCACGAGGTCACCTGCCCTTGGAATGCCTTATGTGACTTAGCCTCAGCTAGATTCGTATACGATGACTGCACCCGGCTGTCGTTGTAGAGAAGCTTGAGCTTCTATTTTCTGCCGCATGCAAAAATAGACCTAGGGAAAGGTACCATTGTCACCAGCCGTTGACAATCTCTCTGCTCAGTAAAAATGACATGCATCACGATTACGGGCCAGTGTATCCCGACGTCCTAAGAAGAACCTGGATGAGAGTGGTCGCGTGATAGTGTGATAGGTCTATATTTAACCACTTCTTGTTCACAACGTCTAATTGGAGTATGAGTTAGTTCTGTGGTTGAGAAGTATGGGTCGATATATGGTTTATCCCAGGGCACAATCTCGGTAATATGCAGTGCCCACCGGCCCGCCACCCAAGTATAAGATCTGCAGTCCGACCATACTAATCACTCTACACACTCATTAACATGTGGAAAGCCCTGTTACTCTCGAGTATCGTTGGAGTCGCGAATGCGTGCACTGGGACAATTAATTCCTTAGCAGGCAAGTTGAAGAAAACATAACGTTTCATATGAACTCATAGTCGCTTAGATGTTTCGGCCGCTGTGGCGTGCACGACCGTTAATATCAATAGTTTTACTGTTCCTGGCGGGCAAGGATTCACGCTCAATCTGTTGTCCGGGACTACAGTAAACTTGAGTGAGCAATGACCAACTGGTCAACATTTGAGTCTATTTTCTTTATGACACTGGCCCGGCAGACGGGGACGTCAAGTTCGGCAACCTCAGCTGGGCTGGACCTTTGTTTACCGTTAGGTGAGAACGTTGACCTCTCAAGTTCTGTTCCATGGAAACTGATGGTTTTGATCAGTGGGTCTTCCATTACCTGTGAGTCTTGCATCACCATTTTCTCAGTCTGGTCCAAATTCTTAAAGATCTGTCACAGTTAATGGGAATGGACACATCTTTGACGGTGGAGGACCCTTCTACTGGGTATATTTGACCTCTTTGCCTCATCGAGAGACATGTAGTGACCTTTTTAGGACGGTCTCGGTGGTAGTGGTGGTATTCAAAAGCCCGATCCAATGATGAAGCGAGTACTCGGCACAGACTCGAGCATTCTAATGCTGACTGTGCATCTCCAACAGGATTAAGATATCTGGGACCTTCGCCGTGGGTGGAATCTCAATGTCTACAACACGACTGATGGATACTGACCAAAGATGGCAGAACGTTAAAGTTGTAAACTCTCCCCAGCGAACATATTCCGTGTCAAACCCTGCTACCCTCGTGATGACAGGTCTGACGATTGATAACTGTAAGTCTCATCTATCTCCATTCGTTTCGACTCGTTCTAAATGGATATTTCAAGCTCAGGGCGATGTGCCCAATGCCCAAAGCGACGGACGTGCCGCCGGTATAGTTGACTTTATCACTCCAAGTAGATTGGGCATTGAACCAGACATATAGGTCACAATACAGATGGCTTCGACTGCAGTACCACAGACCTAACCATTGAGAATAGGTGAGCTTTCTCGACGGCGAGAGGCTTGTAAAATATTCATATATCATACACTCAGTTCGATCCATAACCAGGTAAAACGGGCTTCTCAATCGTCGCTCGATGAGTCCTAAGCGAGTTTCTCAGGATGACTGTCTTGCTATTAACAAAGGATCCAATATCGTCTTCAAAGGAAACACCTGTACCAATGGACATGGAATCTCCATTGTAAGATAAACTAGTGATCTATCTATCCTAGTATCCCCATTGATTCCCGGTTCCCATCATTGCAGGGTTCGATTGCTTCGGACGCCACGGTGACGGGAATCACGATCTCCGGAAACACCATAGTCAACAAGTAAGGTCAAATAAAATTTGATCAAAAATGGAACTGCAATGTTAACACGATCCCCAAAGCGACCAAGCTCTACGCATCAAAACGCAAGCCACCGCCACAGGGAGCAGCGTATCAGACATCACTTACTCGGTGAGTCCGACCGAGTCCCGGAACCCAAATCCCCATCGACCACTGAACTCTTCAGGGCAACACGGCGACCGGGTGCAGACAGTTCGGCGTGCTTATCGACCAGGTATGTATGGTTCATACATCATGCATATTCCGCATCATTGATATCGATCTAACATAATCAAATCACTCAGAGCTACCCCGCGACATTGGGAACTCCTGGAAACGGTGTTCAGATCTCTGTAAGAAACCTCAATAGGGTGCAGAGTCATGGGTAACTAAAACATTAATCACCTCCTGTTGCATGAATTAGGGCATCAACTTTGATTCCCCTACTACCAATATCGCTGTTAACAGCGGTGCGGATCGCGTTGCCGTCAACTGTGGCGTCGGAACTTGCACAGGTAAGGACCCTCAGTTCTCATCGTTTCACCGATTGGACTACATACATACATGTCAAACTCTGTTTTCAATTTTTACCCTTAAGGAACATGGAACTGGGCTAATTTGAAAGTGACCGGCGGAGTTGCTGGTTCGTCAATTTATTCAAATCGTCTTCGCGGGATCTTTAACTGATGACGGCTACTCTCTCAGGCCCGATCACCAACTTTAATGGCATTTCTGGGTTCTCTCAATGAAGAAAGTTTCTGGGCTAGGCTTTTTTTGTGTATCTACATACATACACGTGTGTCCTCATATGGAACGACGATCTCTCGTCGTCAGTAATGTTCATCCAAACTGGCACAACTAACCCTCAGAAAAATGAAATATATATATTCCAAAGGCTATAGCATTCCTCTATAAATGTTACATAAGAAAACACGATAATCCCTCCTAGAGTAAACCCGGGCCGCAAGCGAGCGAGAAGAGAGGGCGTAAATAATTAGAAAGAAAGAAAAAAGAAGAAGAGGTCGTCCGAGGGGGACATGGCAAGATGGAGAGGAGAGGAGAGGAGAGACGGAGGAGAAATCCAAAGGCAACAAACAAATAAGACTTAGATAACGAGGCAGAGGAAAAAAAGAAATATACGGTTAGGGAACGTTTGTGTATGCATGGGTGGGGTAATATGTATGTAGCAGCAGGAATCGGGGGGGGATGAGGACCACACTTCCCCAAATAATCACGGGGGGGGGATTAAAAGAAGTATATTCACGAGGGGAAGGGCGGAGGAATGAGAACATGTAATTGTCGAAGGAGGGTGGGGCAAGCGCCGATGAGGCGAGTGATACAGACAAGAAAAAAAAGAAAGGAATGTGTGTGTATGGAGGCTCCAAATAAATGAATGTGGGGAAAGGCAATGCAAAAGAAAAATCCAATGGTTGGTGTCAATGCGGGGAAATGTAGGGTACCGAGGGTGTGAGGCCGTGACAGATGAGGAGAGGTGAGGAGTTTGGTTGGGTTGGTCGATCCATTCCGTCGGTTAATGCGCGTGCGGAGGTTGAAGGGGATTCTTGATAGTGAATTATATGCAGGTGATGTAGATAATTGTAAGGATGAAGAAAAGTGAAGTTTTGTCGAACGGAGATGGGTGAGAATGAGAGACGGATGAATAATCATAGAGCAGAGCAAGAGCAAGGAGAGGCTGGCTGACGGGAGTGGAAGGAAAAATCACGTCACAAAGAGGGTGACCTGTCCTCCAGGCCGATACGCCTCGAACGCCATCTGCACGTCTTCCGTCGACCCAAGGGATACCATATCCCCATCTTCATCCTTATACTTCACGCGCAAAGGCCCATCATCTCGACGAGGCCCACACAGCCTAATCTTCCTCCCGACCTTCTCAACAAGATCATCATACTCCGTCGCACGATCAACCTGAATCACAAAGATATCCTCATGGAAATGCACCTTGACCTTGACAGGCGAATACCCATTCACATGGCCATTATGATGCGAATGATGCCCATGCACACCATCAAAATACTGCGAGCGCGACTGATGAAGGCCCACTCCGCCAATCGACGATTCGCTCGACCCAAACGGCGTCTCAGGCGACGAGCTATTCGGTGAATAATCCGACGACGACTGGCTAGATCCGCTCCCGCGCTTAGCACTGACCGGCGTCGGGTGCGCACGGTTCAACCCCGCCCAATGCCCAGCAACCGTCGGCAACGGCGGTGGTGCATGCGCCGATCGTGGCGCATACGCAGCAGGCTGGCTGATACTCCTCGACCGACTCGCAATCCGCTGACCGTGCAGATTGACCGGTTGCGCATGGTGCCCATTCGCATCAACAAGCGCAAGCTGCGTCGAGGCCTTAGCATTCTTCGCATCCCCGGATGTCTCATACACGCCCTTGAGTCGGGTCGAGCTAAACTGGCTCCTAAGCGGCGGCCGCGACCTGGGTCCGCTAGGGTACCCAAGGGGCGGCGCAGTCCCTGCCGACGACGCGTAGCTCGAGTCCGACGCAAAACTATGCGTATTAACACCCGTTCCTAGACGCGGGTTATGTGTCCTCGTGTTCGTATGCAGCGGCGGGACAGGCGGGAGGTTATTTCTCCACTCCTGCATCACCGCCCCATTCGTATCCTCCGTGTGCGCTCGCGGGCGGTTGTACTCTGGCACCGCATCACGTTCTGGGGGTAGACTCATCGCGTTGTTTCGGCGGTAGGTTCCGCCGTTCAGCGAGCCGCTCGCAACTGGTGTCCCGCGCCCCGACGCGCCGCCGTGGCTCGACGACGCCTGGTACTCGTCGTAATCGTCAGAGTCCTGATCGAATTCGAACCCGTTGTGCGCTGGGTATCCAGGTGGTGCGCCTCCATACCCGCCCGAGTTGGAATTTACGATATATTCGTCGCTGCCGTATGGTGTGCGTGACCCGCGACTGCTGGTTGTGGCAGAGGTCATAGACATTGACGAGTACATGGACTGCGGGCCGTAGGGCGAATGCGATTGTGAATGCGACGATGACTGTGAGGCCTTGGAGACGCCTCGAGTATGCGTATAGCCATGGGCACTGCTCGCAGCAGCAATTCTTGGCAAGCCATAGCGCTCAGATGCACGGCGTGCAGCGGATTCTTTGATGAGGCGGTTAATCGCATTTTCCCATTGCCGCATTTGCTCTTGCTGTCTACACCGCAGCGTGAAGAATTCAAGATCGTCATCGCCTTTCCACCACACAGCAAGTGGGTAGTGTGTCGGTATTGGATTGTCTAAATCGGGGACTAAGCACAGAAACAACCAAAGATAGAAAACAAGACATACTAGGAGACGTTTTTGGCATCGGACCTGGAGAGGCCTGGGTGACGTTGCCGAGAAAGATGCGTCCTTTGAGAAGGAGTGGGGTATTCTTCCTGACCGTCTGACCCACACCTCCCGGAAGCGCAAGCGGCGGAGGGGACTGCTTCTTCAGAATAGAGTTACTCTTTCCCACCTTTCCCTTCCCGTTCTGCTGCTGCGGAAATGCCTCTTTACAGCACAGAATGATCTTCTCAAAGAGGAAAACATGATACTCGCGGTCGATCTCGGATTTGGTCACAACAAAGATATCGTCGAGAAGGAGTTCGCCAAAGTTCTCGAGGTGATGCCCCTTCCAATCGTCGATGCGGGATTGGAGACTCTTGACGGTCATTTCGTTCTCGGCGCGTCTCTGTGCCTCGTTGATTTTATCGGTGATGCGCTTGGCTGCATCTGAACCTCGCTTGAGTTCATCGAAATGTTGATAATTGGAGATGTTGCATGCTTTGATGAGGGACTGGAGTAAAAGAAACAAGATGATTATGATTGGAAAAGTCAGACAGACAGCACGCTCACATCAAGTAGAAGGGGGTATTTGCAAACGCGCTGGATCGGCTTGATTAGGAAAGCTGGTAGCTCGCCTTTGACGTTGATCAAGTGGTTCAGTGCCTGTTGACATGTGTTTGGTCAGTTTACCTTGAGTTCGTGGGAAAAGCCGAAAGGGATGGGTGAGGAACGAGGGGCAGTCGCCAGGGCGACTTGGGGAGATATATGAGGTGGAAGGGACGTACGGCAAGTTTTTGTTCGTGCTCGAGCATGAGCTCAGAAGCGCTGGTATAATTTGCACAGTAAGGCTCGTAGACGACGAATTCGTCTTCCTATTGTTCGCAAAGTGGGTGAGCACAATGGAGTGGCCATAAAGAGAACATGAGTGTGGACTCACGCTTTCCAAGAAAAGCTGACCCCATCGCTGGCTTTGCCATGGCAGCTCTGTAGTGCTTTCAAAGCGGATGAGGAACTTGCGCTGGAAGTTGAGGAGCTTGTTCAAATTGGGAAACAAGAGGTGTATTGTATCTTGATCGATGATGTTGCCTTGGGACAAGGCGTTTGAATATTTCTGTGACGGGGGCGAGTGAGCGGGCAGTAAGCAGAGCGATGGGACAGACAGACCTGCATTATTTCGAGATCCTGTACGTACTTGCGCTCGGTCTCGACGAGTTCGCGGATGATATTATTGCGGGCTGTCTCCTGAGCATTTGCAGGAGTGCCGGCTGAATCTGATGTGGAAGAGTCGTAGCTGTCGTTGGAGAGATGGGATGATGAGTCAAGACTGGGTGGCTCGAATGCATCTGGAGGCAGATGATCTACAATGGCAGTTACGGTATTGATGACCTGAGTCGGGTGATGTGAGTGGAGCGACGGAGCGTCGAAACGAAACAGACCTTGACGAGCCCGTCGGTCGAGTTTCGGTCCCAAAGATCTGTGACGGTGAATTCCTCGCAGCCGGGGATGGCGTGAGTGACGTTGTTGGTGCGAATCTGCATTGCGAAGAGGGCGATGGCGCGTTTCTTGGGCTTGTCTGGGTTTGCGTCGTACTCATCCTGGTTGAAGGTGGAGTTGTTTATTTTGGAGAAGCCCTGGTTTGGGGGGAGGCAGTCAAAGATGTAGCAGAGGGGGATGCCGAGGGAGAAGAGGTCCCAGAGCTGTGTGACGGGATCAGTGGACTGGCGGGCATCTGGGGCGTTTGCAAGGGCAAAGTAGGAGGGGAAGCCGCGGATGCGCATGAGGCGTGCGCGGAGAGACGAGGACTGCTGGTAGAGGGACGAGGAGGCAGCCTTGTTGAGGAGAGTGTTGTTGGCGACGGGGTTGCCAATGGACATTGAGCGCACGTATTTGATCTGTCATCAAGTACCGAGGGCGATGATGTTGCCCAAGATCCTGGTGCCCATGGCCTAACTGCATCGATATCGACGTCACCCGTTGTTCTATCATGATTACTCTGGTTGAAGGCCCCGGGTGACTTGCCGTGAGATCTACCTTCATCTACTTGTGACATATAGATGGATGCCCGATGGAATGCTCTCTTTTGGACTATGATATTGCCTGGTAGGACTCAACAATCATGATGAGCCGAGCCAAAGTGACTCAGCGTGTACGATGAACAGTAAGTAATCTACTTGTGATATGGATAGCTGTGCATGATCTGTATAACTCGCGTCCCAAGCACTTTGAATAGTGAGTATCTTACGAACGGACGCAAATATCGCCGTGCTCTCACCATCCACCATCCCATGTCAGTCGAACGATCTACGTACAAACGAAGATCACCAACCCATCGTGTCTCCAAGTCGGGTATGTACATAGGTATCTATTTCCCGAAAACCCCGCGTCCGTTACAGTCACTGCGCCCACGCTCGGAGGAATCCCTAGAACAGAACATCTTGTTCAGAAGAAAGTACTGGTTGACAGATAGATACTATGCTATGTACGATTCCTTCCTTTCCTTTCCCAAAGAGCCCGGTGCTATCCTAACTAACAAGTATACATTAAACAAATTTCATTTGGCGCTCCCATATGCATGCATCTTTCGTCTGCACTTCCTAGATTTCATATTGGTACAATAGAACACGCGCGCCTCCGAGTCCAGCGATTTTCATTTCGGTTCAGCCTGAGGAGCCATTATTGATATCGACGCGATGCGACGCGAAGTTCATCTATCGGTAACATATATAACGAGCGCCCCGGGGGTCCTACGAAGTATGTAGCAAGTCCCACAGTCATCATCTGCCGGCGGGTCCTATGATATCTGATATCTATATATAAGTACATACACCACTCACGCGTGGAATTGGAACTTAGAACCCGGCCTCGATAAGTAGTAGTCTGGAAATTGGAAATAACCCGACCGCGCAGCTACAGTTGGCCCTCGATTTCATTTTACGTAACTTTGGTAAGTAAGCGTTGAACGTTGATATCATTATCGACGCGACGTACTATTTAGTTACATAGTTAGTACGTCGAATTAATCTATCGGTGGCAGATGATATATGATATATGATATATGACTCGGAGCGCCCGGGGTTGTTTGTGTTCTCCTACGATCTACATACCCCATCATATCGGTGATACCCCTCACGTCCAGAACCCGGTAAGTGGATATGTAACTTGAATGTACTTAGAACACTGCGGTGCCGCCGGCGCATCCCATGATCCACGGCATCTTCGAGAAACGGAGGCTGAGAAATCACATGTCACATGTTGTCGCGTGGAATTGAATTGTGTCGAATCCGGATTCCGATGATGTCATTTCTATGAACAAAGGTAAAATAAAATGCATGTAAGTACATATGTTTGATTGTGAAGCTATTCTTTGGAGAAAGCCGTGCTATGTATGTAGGTATAACTCATGTCCAACAGTCCAACAACCCTCCACCTCCATCTATCGTGCTGCCAAGATGGCATCCATCTCAATACTCCATGATATGTTGTCTCTTGCTCATCCAATCCAATTCAATCGATCTTTGCAGAAGCCCGAAAACCAAAAATACATACATACATACATACATACTTCACCTCACGGAAAAATTAGTGAGGATCTACCATTGTTTCTACCTTATCTAAATCAATCTTTGCAGAAGCCCAAAAACCAAGAATACATACATACATACTTCAGCTCCACTCACGGAAAAATACGTACTTACGTGACCATTGGTTTCTTTGGATATCCGTCAGCTTTGATCATGTGGGACAACCAATAATAGCCTTCAATGAAGCGCACCGATCATCGACGGGCGGGCACTCGGGGAATTTCAGAAGACACGAGAGCGTGGAGGGCGTAAACTCGGAGTTTTGTTTGGAGCGTGTCGTGTTTCTGACTCTGAGCACCCCGGACAAATGCTATCCTGTTCGCTGGATGGCGGATGCCTGGCGCCTGTTTACTCAAACCGCTACCATGCTCAAAACCCCCACAGTAATTGCTCTCCATAGTTCCTGAAGTTTCACGAGGAGCGGGAAAGAGTCCGGGTGGTAAGGGACCCACAAGCATAATTGCTCATACCTTTCCTCCGTCCGGTCGTCGTGATGTGTGGATGCAGCCATGTGAGTGTGTATGTATGTGCCAATTTGTAAAATAATTTTCCGGGGTGAACTGAGCTGGCGTGGAGCCTTGCAAGATGACGAAGCTGGTGCGCACCTCGAAGTTTGTGTGAATTGTGATAGTGTACGTATGCATGACAGTCGCAAATGGAATAAAAGAGATATGTAGAACGTTAGGGGAGGGTTGGAACGGAACAGGGTAGTATAGGCATTGGATTGCCAGGAACAACGATAGGATACATGGAAGCAAAGTCGAATATACGTTTATTGACGTCGATGATGGAGTCGTTCACACCTTTCTGTTTTGAGGACAAAGAGACACCTCCTAAACGTCGCGTTTCTTTGAACAAGTCGAATTTTCATGGTCTGCCACGAGACAAAAGGACAAAGATTCCATGTGGATTAGCTCGTGGTCCTGATTGCAAAAGCATAAGGGAAAGCGAGGGCGGGATCGAAAACACAGACTGCTCGTAGATTGGATGTATCTCATGTTTCAGAGTTTGGACTTTGAGACAAGGTATGGGAAATTCTTGCATAGGGCCACGAGACACTGGGTCATGCGAAGTGCACTTAAGGTATCAGGGTCGTACCCAAAGGGTTAATCACATCGTGTAGTTGATATTTTTCAAGAGTTCCTGGGGGCTCTGGTACTTCACGGAAGCACTCCGCGAATTACATACCTGGTTAGAATGTCTGGGAACCATGTTCTCTCGCTTGAAGGCAGAGGACGGAGAAGCACGGCATGTCGACTTCGGCCTCGAATAATCCAGAAAACAGAAGAGCGGCAGGTACACAGAAGACATCTGTCAAGGCCAGCCGGCGCTGCCGTTGACAAGTATTTCTTCGTCGTTTAGGAGGGAAGTCTTAAGATTTCCTCCAACTTCTAAGTACCTTTTTCTATTTGGGCATATGATTGATTACGAAAGCTGTCGGGTTTCTCCAGGCCATTTGTCCAAGCTTTGCTCTGAGTGGATAAGCAGACACTTTTAAGTATCGAGGATTCAACGTCAACTCGTACTTGGGTCTTTGGCTGTTTTGAGGCTGGCGGGAGCAGAAAGGGGCGATTGAAACTCCGGTTGAAATGCGTGTGAAGATTGTCGGGTGCTGTTTGGAGGTAGGACTCCAACCACTGCCCGTAAAATAACAAACGAGGGCAAGACCCATGGCACCAGCCCGTTCTTCGATCCGCCCTGACCAAAATAACGTCCAACGTCCGTCCATAGCTGCGCAGAACATCGACCTCAATGTCAATCCTGAGCTTTTCCTCGACCCCATGCTTGGCACGCCCCTCTCCGTGTACATTGAGAAGGATGTACAGGACAGGGACACGCTTGTCGTGCTCATACCGGTGAGTTCGCAATCTTGATTATTGTGTACCACTTTGTGGCGTCGTTGAGCCTCGTTGCTGCCGCAATATATATTCTAATTTTTTTGCTTAGAAATATGGCGGGACAGTCTCTCCAGGTTATAGTGGTGTTCCCTACATCCTAGGTACGCCGGGGTCCCTCTAAGCGCGGCGATAAGTATCAAAGGAGTTCACAGTCGATCCGCACAAGGTGTCGGGGCAAAATTTGTGGCGACAATACGCAGGCAAGAAGGGAAAAATTGTGCTTGACTCGCGGTGGGTACATGAATGCATCAAGGCTAATGCACTGCAGACATTCCACACCAATTGGGCAGGCTGCAAAGTCATAGGAACGGAAATGTACGTGTGCATTAGCTGTGGTACAGTGCATTTCCTCATGAATATCTTAGTGTCACACACGTCGCAGAGCCTCCGCTCGCTCCTGCACCCACCGTACCCGTACCCGCCCCGGCGCCTGTTGCGTCCACTTCAACCGCTATTGAGACAAGGGGTACCGCCCGAAAACGCGCACGTCCCAATGATCCCGCCGACTCCATTCCCCGCCAGGTCCAGCCACCACCGCCACCGCCACCTTCAGCCCCACAACATGCTATTCATCCACAAGTCATAACGCCCATGACAGTCAACTCCCTCGTAGAGGCGCACAATTACCCCTACCACCCCGTCTATGATCCAACCATGCACCCGCCGCGTCCAATGGGAGCACCGCCGGGACCTCCTCCGGCATGGCAGGCTTCTGGCGCGATTGCGCCTCAACAAACGCGTCTTGATCAACCCCCCATGGCGTCGCTTATGCCGCCCGGGCAGTATTCCGACGACGGATGGGAGCGGTATAGCCAGCCTCCGCATCCTGCTGATCCGATGGGCGCGCCCCCGGCTGTCTATTATCGATACCGTGAGGACCAGGCGGCATGGGTTGCGGGCGCTCACGCGTATTACGACCCATCAGCGGTATGTTCGGATCCATTGTTTGAGTTTTAAATGATTTGATTGATGTGTGTGTGTAATTAGTACGAACAGGCATATCCGCAACAGCAGTATATTGAAGAGCCACCTACAGATGGTAATGCTGCTGCAGGCCCGTCAACTGCGCCGCCCGCCGAGTCAGTGGAGAAGCGGGGTCGTAAACGGACGCGGACCCAGGTATACATATATTCTCATAGTATTGAAGTAGTTTCCTCAATGTGTTTTGGACAGCCGACGCCTGCAACTCCAGCTGCTTCTTTAGTAGTCAACAAGAACCCGCCAGCAAGGTCACCCACGCCGCCTTCGCGTGTGATCAAAAGCACATATGGCGGGAACCTGTTCACCTCGGACGACGTGTTGTATTTAAAGAAGTACATTGATTACTGCCAGGAGCAAGGGTTGGTTCTCAGGTAATGCCACTTGTTCATTAAAGATCTGGGGTTCGAGTGACCTAATCATTGTCATTGACAGCCTCCGGGAAATTTGCGAACGCATCGCTGTCAAGGTCGGCAGCTTTGATTCCTCGTGTTTCTAGGTCGTTCTAACTTAACATTTATACATAATTCTTAGGCTCCTCACCACACGTGAGTAAAAACTCTTTTGTCATCAAAAAACTCATACTGACAGATCCCTTCTCACCCACCTGTCCAACACAGATTCTATTCATGGCGTCGCTATTGCAACAAGCATCAAATTCGGCTAGGGGGCTATGTGATGAATCTTGACCGGTCAGAGTCGCCTATTTTGGAAGAAGACCAGGAAATTGAAGAGGAGGGAATGATGCACTCGGGACCGGCGGGAGCTCCAATTACAACGCCCTCACAACGGATCGATCCCAATCTGCCTAGAAATAGGTCGCCGACGCCACCGCGTGCTTTGTTCAGAAGCACAACCGGCAAGGGCGTGGCGTTTACAGATGAGGACGTTACTTTCCTACGGCGGTTTATGGAGTACCGGAAGTAAGTTGAGATCCACTGTTCTGTTCTGAAATAACTACGAAACTGATTACTGATCTTTCTCTCTCAAAGATCTCAGGGCCGACTTGATATGGTCGCGTTTTGGAAAGATGTAGCAACCAAGGTGCGTCATGTAAGTATGTCCAGTGGTATGATACCTTCATCTCAATCTGTCAGGCACCGCATCACTCTCGTGCATCGTGGATGAAATTCTGGCGACGGCATAAACATGAATTCAATGCTGATGAAACTGGCACGGAGCCGCCCCCTCCTGCACCTGAGAAAAAGATGCGGTACAGTCGAGAAGACGACATTCTTCTCGCGCGGTACTTTGCTTCTAAGCCTCCAGGAACGTCAGATAAGATATTCCAGAACTTTGGGAGGATGGTATGTGTGCCATCTCCTCCTCATCTATCATTGTTGATTGTGGCTTGTTCTACTTGTTTTTTGTTGTTCTGTGATTGATATTCCATTTCAGTATCCACATCATCCGTGGAAAGGATGGCAGGAGCATCACCGGATACATAAAGCTAAAATCGACCACTATATACAGATGTTGGCGAATGGGGAGAATCTTGATGTTGCTACTGCACGAGTTCCATAGCGACGAACTGTATTTCGTTATCTGAAAGAGATAAGATGCTTATGTACACCAATTGAAAGATCAAGTCCTTTGTTCTGGATCTGTCTTCTTCCCTATCATCGTAACGCCATAACCTATCCACAGATGCCGGAGTACCTCACGCAACAGCAGATCGAACAGGTCCGTCGCTCATAGCTATCGATCGAGCTCGAACCAGCTCAGGCTTACGATCAATCCTCCGGCGTGTTCCACAGTTCCATCAGAACGGGTGAGTTTCTAGGCTGTGTATATTAGATGGCGCCGTCCCGCATGCTTAGAGTGTTGGCGCGCGTGGGCGGCGGTGTGGAATGGAAGTTCATGTTTCGGATACTGATATCGCGTTTAGGTATCTAGTCGTCCCTGGATTTGTGGGATTAGATGAAACGAATGCACTTCTGACGCGAGCGAAGCAGCTCCTGGAGGAGTTTAGTTTAGATAATCATCCTTTGGTATGTGTCATTATGTTGTCTGTCTGGCCTTCGATTTGGAATCAGGATCAGGAATACCATGACTGACTATTATTATGCGATGTGATGCTAGACGAAGTTTACTACGAGCGATAGGAACCATGTTGGGGATGATTATTTTTTGAATTCGGGAGATAAGATGTCGGTATTTCGTTTAACTTCACTCTCTAAGTACCGGCTGCAGGAGGAGCCGAGAAGTTAAAGGTAACGTTGGCTGATGTACGCGTGTGTGCTTCCAGCCGGTATTTCCTTGAGGAGGATGCAGTGGATGTGAATGGGAAGTTGACCAGAGAGAAGTCGAAGGCGGTGAATAAGATTGGGCATGGTGCGTGATGCTTTGCCTTGGCTAAAACACGAGGTTTATATCTAACTCTTACCTTGCCTTATAGCGCTACACGAGTTGGATCCTGTCTTCCGGAAGGTCACGTTGGAGAATGAACGACTCAAGTCTCTGGTGAGGGACCTCAAGTTTCATCACTTCCCGGTTGGTGAGTTCAACAACGGTCGTGGATTTGGGGTATCTCTTTGATGTCGTGTGCTTGGAAGCCCTTCAATCAATGCTGATAACGAAGCAAACTCAAATTGGAGGCGCAGGTATATATCATCATTATCACGTAAATTCCTGATTTACAAAAGTGCTTTTTGATGACAGTACCGGAACACAATGATTCGTGAGTAGCAGGTTCATTTCCAAGTATATCAGACCCTTGGAGCAATTTTAGGACGTTCCTTGTAAGTGATGCGTCCTCATCGAGCATTAATTCTGTCATACTTAGCTTCTTGACGTCCATAAGTACACTGATCCTCCAACTGCGCTTGGCTTCTGGATTGCACTTGAGAAATGCACCCCCGAGAATGGAGCACTTTCCTTCCTTCCTGGATCACATCTTACGACTCCAATCACGAAGCGATTTGTGCGTTTACCTGAAGGAGGAACTGGTTTTGAGCAATTAGCTCCACCTATTCCGCCACAGACTGGAAAGTATATCTTGGAGGTGTGCAATCCGGGTACAGGTTCCATATTGAATACCAACCTGCAAGCCTACTGAATGTCTTACAGGAGACCTTGTTTTGATTCACGGCTCGGTGTTACATAAATCTGAACGCAACACCAGCGCTCACACACGGTTTGCATATACTTTCCACATGATTGACTCCCCTCCGTACGCATTGTACGATCATAAGAACTGGCTGCAGCCAACACCAGAGATGCCATTCTCTTATATACTGGATGTTCCTAATACGGTGGTTGAGGCTGGTTGAGGTGTCGGCTCTGGTGGTTTGTATTTCAAGAATGACGGAATAACTCATGTGCCGGTTTCGCCGGGTGTCGTCGAAAGTTTTCCATGATGAGATATGTAGATAACCCTGTTTCAAATGTCACTGGCATTTAATTTTTAAGAGGTCCTTGCTTATGACAACGATGTTCATAGCGAACGCTCACCGAGAGACCCAAATATTATAAGCTTTGGCGTAAGCTTAAGCTTGAGACGGCCGGTTGAGTTTTATAATGAGTGCATCATGATCCAGTGGTGATCAATTGCAATCGATCCGTAAATTTGGAAATCGGCTTTTGGAATGGAATCTCCGAGTGTCCGATATGATAGTGGCAGGTGCCGGTGGTACGAACTAAAAGTCTGCTGGGGCTTGTCTCCAACCATCATCATGTCATGGTTCCGAACTCTCAGTCCTCCCAGGCCTCCCAGTTCCCCTCCCAGACGATCATTCCTCGCAGAGGCACCCGGAGACCTGCTCATCGAGATTGCATTGGCTCTTGACTCCCAGGCGGATGTTTTGAGTTTTTGTTTGACTGTGAGTCGTAAATCATCTATCTGTTCTGATGTTCACTAGGAGATCAAGTCTTTTCACATCTACTTACATGTTGCTTCTGTTCTGTACGGCTCAGTCACCCTGAAAGACCTCGAGCAATGTACTCGAACGCTCCGGATGCTTTCACGACGGCCAGACATTGCACGACACGTTCGTGAACTATTCATTAGGCTCCGGTCCAGTTGTGATTGCAAACGGGGCGTTGCCATTAGTTTGCTAGCGTCAGCTGCTGTCCGAGATGCTGCAGCCACCCACCGTCTAGACGCTCTGACAAAGTTTATCTGGGACGCGGATGAGAAGCCGTATCATGATGACATGTGGTTCGCCTTGAGGATGGGGTGAGGTTGTTGATCATCGTAATGCCCGACCATTGACAAAGACCTTTTTCATGGCCAGGTGCCCACAACTGCGATATATTGGGACTTCAGTTGGACACTACCTCCCAGTTCACAGTAGTCATGTAAGTGTATTTTTGGGATCCACGGACCGGAATTGATTGTATTTTTAGCTATTCGACTTTGTCAATCTTACTGGGTTCTCGCTCTCTTTGAAGGCTGGGTTCTATGAGGCTCATATGGATGCATTTTTGGATGGTACGTGCTGTGACTTTTCCAAGGATTCAACTATTAAAAACTTCTTCAGAGGATAGTGCGTCATCGAAACGGATGTGGGACATGCTCATCCACCGATGTCCTACCCTTGAGGAACTCATCATAGAAGGGGCTTCGTCACTTCCGACAGACACCCACACACTGGTCCATGGCAGATGGCCAAAACTGCGTAAACTTGTCCTAGGAGACGTTTCCATCGACTGGACGCCTCCGTCCACAGACCCACCTGACAAGCGGCCCTTCATCGCATTCCTAGAAGCTCATCCAGCCCTAGAAAGTCTGAGTCTCTCAAAATACAATGTTCTTCCTCAACATCTCAGCAGCATGGATCCTGGGACCCTTCACATCACATCCTTCACAGGCACACTGCAGCAGCTTCAAGCTCTACCTTACCTACGAACGCTTCTCAAGTCTGTGACGTTCTGTGATCCAATGCTAACGCGCGAACTTTCTACTCAGGCTGTAGCTCCACTTCTACAAAGCCTACCAAACCTGACCAAGCTAAAAATATCCTTCATTCTTCACTCGATGTATGACAGTGGGACCCTGTTACGCTCACTCATCATCTCATGCCCTCATCTACGCCATCTGGATCTGACATGTCGCAACAAACCCTCCTTCCAAATGGTGCGTACTTTTCCTATTTCTCCCCTAATCAATACCTCACGTGGACTCCAAACGCAGGACACGTTCTCCAAAACCGTTCGCGGTTTCCCAAAACTTCAATCACTCTACCTCACGATCGTCAAATACCCAGGAGACGAACCCCTTTCCGCCGGTGCTGCACGCATTGCAAAATCCAATCCTCGTCTCACCAAATTCAAACTCACATTCATCCCGCCAGCCTATCCTCTCTCCCTTCCCTTCTCCCTTCCACATCCTCCCTTCCCCCTACCCGCGCGCTCAACAGGCTCCTTCGAACTTACTACAGATCGCCACGGACTTCCACTCACCCTCCTCGGCTTTGAACACTTCAGGCTCGTCTGGCCTTGGGGACTCGGCGTCTTCTGCTCCTCACGGCGGTACGTCCGCGACCTGCGCCCACTCAGTGCCCCCGGGCGACGGAAGACAGGATGGCGTGGTGTGTTGGGGCTCCTGATGGAGCGCTCGTCGGCGGGCGAGGAGATGCGGATGATTGTGTTTTGTGGGCTTTTAGTGTCGCTTGCGATATGGGGGTTTTCCGTGCATCGGACGAGGGTTGCTAGTGCTGGTGAGTTGTTGAGGACTGTCCAGAGACAGAGGTCTCCCGTGGTGCAGGGTGTGTTGAGTTCGGCGCCTGTGGTCAGAATACAGGCGACTGCGTGAGTTGGAGTTTGGGGAAGTGGAGGAGGGAGGTGCTTTGTATTTGTAATTGGTTTCGGTGTATGGACTCTGTATACGTTTTGTACTTTATCGTCTATGCTACTGTACTTTCTGAATATCACTTGTATGTTTACAATAAAGAAGTTGATGCTTTGTCATTCAATGAGCTCCAATTGCAATTTTAATGTCTCTGATGGTAGCCCAGGGCTGTAGAAGTGCAATCTCTTAATTCTTACTATGTGGCTTGTGCCGCATGCATACCGACAAGTACGCTTCTTCTGTGTCTCTATATTTTTCAGTGTCGATTGCACTAAGACTTGATACATTGCTAAACTTTCTACAGGCGTGAGTAGTATGTATACTCAATATTCCCCAAGTTAAACTTGTCTTCAACTTCCAGCTTCAATGTACTTCGGAGTTTCCTGACGACAGAAATTTACAAATTGGCGAATACAGATTAGTTAGGACCCTCCCAAGACGGTGGACTAGTCACTTCGCCGCTTTCCCCCTCGATAACCAGCTGTCGACGACGCCAAAGCCTGCTTTCACTTTTGCTCATTCCTCCCGACTCGCAATAGTGTCTGGAGTACGCGCAATACCATCAAATTTTGTTCAAAGAACCCCTTTATCGCAGGTTTTATTATGCATCGAAACGGAATATCTAAATTTTAGAGCGTAGGATGCTCAAAGATCAAGGTCGATTGTGATGTACTTACTGGCTCCACGAGGGAAACAGCGTATGTGGCGTCAAGTATCGTAGTAGGACCAGCGCGAATTCGGCGAGGATAGTGTCGGTGGTTGGAGTCGTAGATGTGAGCAGATAGTAAACTGGAGCGTTGAATCAGCATTCCGTAGGACTTTGTACAAGTTCCTTGAACGATTTTCGATTCAATCTGGTTTCAGAGGAATTCATTGGAATGCGTCTAAAATTTTGGGAGTATGAACATGAGGTTTACATTGAATTACTTTGCCCTCCAAGGGTTCTGGAAGAATACGTATTTCTACATTGTAGAGATGTCGTAGGGAACAGATAGTAAGATTCGTCCATATGATTGATGGCGGAAGTAGGAAAACATCACAGGGAGGAAGGTTGCCAGATCATACCTAGAATCATATCAATATGTATTAATAATATTGGATGAATTACTCCTCTGAATATTGGGCTATGATAGGTCTAAGGTCCTCTCAGACGTATTATGAAGAAAGTGGCTGTTAATCAGCGAACGAATACTAAAACGGAGATCTTCCACGATCTCATGGATCAAAATTTTACAGATCGCTACTAAAACATTAGCGCGCATTGCAAGGATGGCGGGCCACACGACTTCAGGAAACAGTTCAAACGTCAACTGTTTCATACTTCTCTAGCCTCTTCAAAAACGCGTCCCACTTTCCACCATGCCAAGTCCGCATACTACGCCACTCTTCACTATCCTCCCCCCAGACGATCCTAAGCCATATCAAGAACCCAGCAACTACGAAATCCAAGAACGAAATGCTGTCACCAAGGATGTAGGGTCCATCTTCTTTGCCTTTCTCCATCCAGCCAGCAAGTAGACCGAAATCCGTCTCTAGTTTCTTCCATTCCACCTCACGTTCCTTGCCAGTGGGAGATTCACGCGGAATGGTCATGCCGTACTTGTGTTTTTCGAAGTACTTCTGGCTCGGCGGGTTCAAAGCTCGCTGGGTGGCAGGGAATATAAATTGAAAGACGTTGGGCAGTGTGAGACGGTAAGCTGCCAGGAAGGCCTGTTGTACG
The DNA here is from genome assembly GCA_017657335.1 of Termitomyces titanicus. Lineage (NCBI taxonomy): Eukaryota > Fungi > Basidiomycota > Agaricomycetes > Agaricales > Lyophyllaceae > Termitomyces > Termitomyces titanicus. The sequence continues at coordinate 110,012 of JAGGAX010000003.1, read as the reverse complement.
GTCTTCGTACCCGACGGGACGACCCTAGGGGTGTCTGGGTATGTTGCATCGAGATATTCCGCGATAAGAGCCGATTCGGCGATGACGACACCAGTCGAGGGATCGTGAATGACTGGGAGGGTGTATAGAGGACGACCATCTCTGGTCGAAGTTGGGGCGGCACCGATGGACTTGCATTTACTCTCGATGTCGGGATATTCAATCCACTCTGTTCTATACGCAAGACCTTTGTAGTTAAGGGTATATCTGCAGTCTTGGTTAATCATGTCACAGAACAATGTCGAACACGTGTACCACATACCTTGTCTTCCAGACATTGGGGGACCAAGCAGTGCCAGGAAGGGTTGAAGGGATGTCATAGAGAACGATGACGTTAGACATGATAATTGTGTGCAAAGTGGGTGTAGGAGTTGGAATGTGGGATGGATATAATATGTAGCACCTACAGAATGTAAGCTACTTAAATATTCTGTCCGTAATGCGAAGTAATTGTAGATAAAACAGGGAACTTTCTTCAGTAGTGTACATAAATAAGATCCGACAGGGGATGACATACGGTATGGTCGATCATTGCTAGCTTATGGGGGACACGTCCTCGGATTGGCATTCCCTTTCCAACTACAGTATAGAGCATATAAGTCCAATTGGGAGAGCTGGGCATCATAGTAAGACTCTGTCCAAATCAAGGCATCCTCTAACCGAGGTGGTGAATGCCTATATCACGAGCCTGAGAAACGCTCCATATTTCAGTTCCACATGGGCCAGCGATAAACGCAATAAGTACATCAAACAATTCCCAGATCGCAGCTGCATTTCGTATTTCGTATTTGAAATAAGTAACCCCAGAAATTAAGTCGACCGTTTTGCTGATGGGGAACCGCTACTCTGGATTGTGTTCGAATAGAAACTCCGACCGTGATGCCTGAGGCGTAGTTTAATTGATACCGGTGACCTCTGAGTGTACTCCTCAATTTCCTTTCGATATTGCGAAAAAGAAAGCTGTTGTCATTGATCATGATGTCGATGATAGTCCGACCAGTAAGCCCAACGTTCATCCTGGAATTCACCCGTATTGTCAGCACCATCATGCTGATATTCGCCCCATAGCTCTTCATCATCATCAACGGGAGCGATTTCCAATACTTGGAAACGATGCCCACTCGCCGCGCCAAAGCCGTTCGGTAGATGTTTGCGAGCGTACTCCGTTAAGTTGCCCTTGAATTGGATGGGGTTCAAAGCGAGCGTGGTACTCTCGGATTCTCTGAATCTTTTGCTTTCCCCAAGGTGTAGTACATAGAGTGGGAGGACTTGTTGAGAGTTGAAGACGATGTATTCGAGTTGACTGGGGGATATATGACTGTCGTATCCTTCTTCAACAATGGGATCGAGGCGCCGGGTATGTGTCATAAGACGACGTCGACCCATGATGACAGAACAAACGATCTGGAATACGGATAATTAAGTGGAATGTCATCAGAATAGTACATTGGAGCTTACAAGTTTTTGTCCAGGGAGAAGTCGTCGTTTACCTTTGACCCCGCCTTCGGTATAATCGGTGTAGCTGCGAAGCTCAAAATTTGGTTTCTTGGTGCCGACGATGCGTGACGCTCACCTAAGGCTAAATTCTGGATCAGGCGAGGTGTATATTCCCTTTATGAACGTTGACAATCAGGAAAAATCCGCCGACAGAGGAAATCGCTCACCATTCCCCAAGTAGAGCCGCATCGCATCGCAACCTTTTCCCCATCCGCAGTCTTTTGGCCTGGTACAACAAACCCAGACCTCACGATGGAGCCTACGTTGCGACGCGGAGTTCCGTGGAATATGATCTCTTGTCTTCCGAATTCGTCCCATGCAGCATCTTTCTTCCGGCGATCAGAAATATGGCGAGTTGCGTTTTGCTGTATTTTTCGTCGTATATTCATGAAATTCGAGCGAAGGTCAGTTCGCAACACAATCTCAGCGTGGAGAAGTTGGGTGGTCGAGGGAAGTCTACTCATAATTCCCTCCAGTGTCGTGGAACCCAAGTGTGATCTTACAATTTTCTCATCCGTAATACCTGTATATACTAAGTTGAGAGAAAAAATTCAAAAGTAATACAATGCACGCACGTCTATCTGGAGCATCCCTATCAAGATAGATGTCTTCTTCAACCTCTTCTTCTTCCTCGTTCCAGCACATTACAATGTCATCGCGGAGACCTTCGGTAAACTCTCTGGTTTCCTCTGTTAGCTCAAAGAGAACTGGTTCGTCAGGTTTCGATTGCAAGATTGCGTCCAACCGCAGTCGAAGTTGGAACATCTGGAGTTTGCTAATTCCAAGACCCTCCGAATCGAGTGAAATCTCGGGCAAATATGATGGGTCTGGATATGACAAAGGTAGAATCACGGAGAGCACAACAGGAAGGGAACGGAAGATAAAGTGAGTGTCATCGACAGCCTCGAAGGTGTTGTAAGCGTCGCAGTAGATGGACTGGATGATCTCAAGCTCTTCCTCACGAGTCGAGAGGGTCATTGTAAAATTGAGCTGGCTGGGGTGTCCTGGTGTCCTTTGGCCTTTTATCAAGCGAAAGCTGTCAGTAAGAGAACAAGACAGGTTTGATGCGCCCGGAGTCGATTGACTGATATACCATAGGAACTGTATATTCGAGTCATCGCTTCCTGTTTTATGGCGGTTCCGACAGTTGTCCATCCCCGAGACAGGCCGTGAATGAACAGCGCTGCCTTACAATGCCAAACTATACTTACAAATTGAGTCACAATGACACCATGATGATTGCGTCGCCTCCAAGGACAGAAGTCATACTGAATCCTCAGGCCTCATGAATGAAGAACAAATTTGCGAAACTTGGTAAAAGGAACCATCCGGTGTGTATCCAATGACATCCATGGTTTGATAATTTCAGATATGATACTCCTCATGGGATGGAAAATTGTGAACATGGATTTGCGGAAAACGCCCGAGACACTTCAAAATCTGATGCATGATGTTCGATTGTGCAGTAGTTGCCAGGTATTGGTGGTGGTAGGAGGAGGAGGAGGAGGAGGAGGAGTTTATTATACTGACGTGTGTTTCGACAAGAGACAAGTTTTTTTGTGCACTGCCACCTCGAGCTCTTGTCAGCTCTAAGGAGCTCTTGTCAAAAGTCACGGTGACCACCTTGATTAAGTGCATTCGTAATTTGCTCCTCCTCCACTTCTTTGTGTCAAACTTCCTGACAAGGGCCACTGCAGACATAATCCGCTAGACTGTTGCCTAAATTTTTTCGAACTATCTGGAGTTGAATTTGACGTCAAGTGGAGTCCTACGTTCCAACACCATCCCTGAACCATGGTTATCTCATGCATTTTCATTGAGAAATGTCAATACACAGTGTTCATCTCTTTGTCTACTTCATGTTATGCTATATCGAGAGTGTGAGTGATACCATATTCATTTTTCAACCTTGACTTTCCGTCTATCACCGAAGACACAGTGAAGAAAGCACACAATCGTCTAGAAACTCGGACCATTTCGCATTGACGTATGCGCTGTGCTAATCGGCACTTTTAAAAAAGTCATTGCATTGGAGACAAGTGCATCTCTGGGAGCATTAGGACGACTTTTATGAATTGCGGTGTTTATGAGGGGTCCAGACTCATCTGAGACCAGGTATAATGTTTTCGCATTCAGGATGCACGTTTCAAGCGGTCAAAGCCATGAAGAGGAGCACGAAAACCTTATGATCGATCGTGTCACGAAAGACACATACCAACCCTAGTCATTGCGTGATTGCATTATGCACTTGGGTTTGCCAGGCATTGGCAGAAAGGTATGACCGGGGTCCCTGTGGATGTATTCCTTGACCGTCCTTTCCTCGATGAAATTTCAACCAGTATGCTCAGAATTCCCGTTGAAATTCGTCCTTCGTTTCCTCACCGAAATGCTGATAATCACTCCATTGACTCGTCATCATCATCCACAAAAACTTGTTTCTAGAAATCGGAGTCGATGACCGGTGGCTGTATCACCATGACCATCAGGTAGGAATTTACGAGCATGAAGTCGACTGGAGTCATGCGGAGCTTTAAGTTGGGATCCTGTGCATATTTCAATTTGCTGTGCAGGGGCATATAATTGTACTCAAATTTGTTGGGGGATACATTTTCCCAACAACAGGATTGAGACGCCGCATGTGTTATGAGGCGAGGTCGACCCATGGAGCAAGTGCATACAACCCTTGATACGCAGAATGACCAATGATGACAAAATGACTTTGGGTAATGAACTTACAAACTTTTGTCAGGGAACAAGTCGTTGTTCACCATCTATTCCGACTTCAGTACCGTCGGTATAACTACCGGAAGACGTTTCTAAGTGAATGGTACTAGATCTAGAGCTGAAACCCTACTTTAGACTGGAAGCCGGATCAGCCGACGTGTAAATCGACTACGCAAAGATTATCGGTCAGCAGACTTCCAAAGCGATATGATTTTTACCATTCCCGAGTCAAACCACATTGAACGACAACTGTATCTTCATCTAGGTACAATATGAGGAAAAAGTTATCAACTGAGAAAAGGGACGTACGCCTACCAGGACCAATATCTACACATTCTCGTCTACTTCCTCTTCCATTCACAGAGAATACGTTTGAATATCATCACTAGACCTTCAGTGTATTCTCGGGTTTCTTCCATCAGGTCAAAAACGACTGTTTCATCGGGCTTCGATTTTTGAAATTGCCTCCAACCTCAATTGAAGTCGGAACATTAAAAATCTGCTGATACGAGTCGAGTCGAGAGAAATTTCGGATATATGACATGGGTCTGTCTGGGTATGAATGAGGTAGAGTGAGAGTAATATGAAGTGTCGCACCGACAGACAGCCTTGAATGTGCTGAACAAGTTCTTCCTCGCGTTTGGAGTTTGTCATCGTATCTTGAATCGGAAAGAAACCGATGCGCATCGTCGCGTGTCATAAGTAAGTAAACCAGAGTCATTACATGCGAAAACGTGAAATCGAAGCTATGAGGTTATGGGCGAGGCACAGAGAGCCTAATTCATTATGTTGGATCTGTCGTCGCAATACGGCAACGTCAAATCCAGTTGCCAGTGACAGTAGATATAAGTCGAGTCGAAGAGAGTTCCAGGTGTTATTAGAGGTGTTGCTTCTGCCAATTTGTCCGTTGCAAAGGTTCCGAAACATGAGCTGAGGGGCAGGGTCGTGAAGATAGAGTCATAGAGGTAAGGGAATCGATAGTGAACGAGGCGAGGAAAGTGTGATTGGCTTTTTGAGACGCGTGAGAAGACCTTCGGTAATTTAGGCAGAGCAGAGCTAATCTTAAATCAGGGCTGATCGTACCACTATATATAGCTACTCCTCATTTTGAGTTACGCCACAAGTAGAGGACTGAAAAATCGTTAAACATATGTATCGGAGGGAATGTAGCAATTCGTCCAGAAATTGTCACCTCCTCTTGTAACAACACGTCACGGTCTCTTGATACTACTTAAAAAGGTAATCGAGTTTCCTTTTTCAACACACTCCTTTACTGCTCACCAACGCATACGTCACCACACGTCACAGAATATAAAAGGCGGACACTTGAGTTGTGCAGAATTTTCGACCACTTTTCCCTACTGTCATGATGAAAATCTCTACTCTCACATTGTCAGCCATATTTATAGTATCAACCGTTGCTACAAGTAATTCGTACGGAAATTGTCAGGTGTGTTTCCAGCCACCGGAAGCAGTTATCGGCTTACACATGCGATAAAGAGAAGTCCAGCCAGCTACATGAACTCGTTTGACCAGCTGCCTTCCTCATGGGATCACTATCACCCTTCTCCACATCATCACCCCTGGGAAGATCGTTGTGAAGATCATGGAAGTCGGCGTGGAAAGGGCGGTGAGCAACGTCGATTCAATGCTGGCGATCATACGGAGTCTAGGGGTCATGAGGGTAAAGGCGGACAGGGCGGTAAAGGCGGACAGGGCGGTAAAGGCGGGCAGGGCGGTAGAGGCGGGCGGGGCGGTAGAGGCGGACAAGGCGGTAGAGGCGGACAAGGCGGTAGAGGCGGACAGGGCGGTAGAGGCGGACAGGGCGCCGGGGGTCAATGGCAACCTAAAAGAGGCGGAGATGTAGATCACAAGAAGAAAGAGGGGCATCATAAGGGACACGAATGGAACAAGCACCACGATCACGACAAGCACCACACTCACGGCTGGGATAGCCACCATGTCAAGGCTGTGTCGGATGGTAGGAATGGTGCAAATGGTAGGAATGGTGCAAATGGTCAGAACGGTCAGAACGGCCAGGATGGTGGACGAGGTCAAAATGGAGCCAACGCCCGCTAAAACGATAGTCCTTTTGAAACTTTAATCATCGTATACCATTTGAACATTTTCATAGTATCTTCCGCGTGTATGGAAATTTAAACACAAAGTTCGCCTAGGCCTGAAGTAGATCGCCAATTTGAATTTCTGTATCAGTGCCATTGACCGAGACAAATTGCAAGCTTTTTCTCTTTGGATATAGTACTTTAGCTAGGTATTTGCAAGCGGGTCAATTTGAAGTCGAGGGCCAGAAAGTTTACCTTGCCAACGGAACGACCCATTTTTGAGCAGCTTTTACACGAGGTCCAGCGAGGAATGTTCGGAAAATAGTACAAGAAACAAAATCGGTCAGAAGATATTGATGATTTGGCCCAAGAGCCAAGCTGCCGTTGGTACCGCCTTACGCATATGCAGACAAAATCAATTCCGAGCTCGTCGACAACTCAGCAAGGGTGTCCATGGTCGTCAGCATTTTGATGGATCTGATTGTTTTATTCCGAAGTTTCCTCGGGCTGATTGGAACCTGGACTACTTATGTAGCCAAGAGCTAAGTAGCGGCGTTCCACCACTGAGAAACGTCTGCCTCGGGCCCGAGCTTGACTTTGATTTCAATTTTGTACTTCCCCTTGACTTCCCCTGAAGGTACTTACATACGTACTTTCTAAACGTCCTCCCTGAAGATCTTGGTCCTCATTTTCATCGTCTACTCGGGCTCGCATAGATTCAATGCCAAGTGATGAACTGGATCAAGGCCTCTGCGCCAATACTGTTCACGTTCTTCATCATGCGATGTGATAAAATGCAGCTTGTCGCGATTGCAAAAGAAAACAATGAAAGAGATTCATGTCAGCTCAGCCAATGATTGGCACCACGTTCGACTTGGTATGGTCATCATGGGAGAAACCATTCTATAAGTCTACTGCGGAATGCAAATTTCTAGTACAACATATTCGGTTGCTACTTCTACTTGATGTCAAGCTTATTGTATGTATCTTTTGCGCGGGTTGTGAAATCCAGAATATCAAGTCCAAATCGTATAAGGTAAAGGTTAGAGAGCATCAGGAGAAAGATCACCCAGAGTATAGGCCGACTCAGGGTAGGCACTAAACGCTGATCTGGCTTCATCACCAGCCTCTGAGACATTATCAGCAACCTGGAAAGCGAGTGAGCTCGAGATGTGGAAGTAAAACCATAACGCACATCATCGAAGTAATGATGAGCCAGACTACGAGGGGCTGGAACGCTTGGTTAGTATTGTATTTCAAAAGACAAGCTCAAGACTGACTCTTGGGAGTTTTTGGGAGACGGCATGTGACTCCACTCTGGATAATATGGTATGCAACAAGACCAGACCTATAAGCAAGAATGGATCAGACTGTTCTCGATTCACGCCCATGTCATACTTACCAGCCGGTTTGATGAGAAGCTCCAAGGCCTCGCCCATTGTCGGCATGAAAGAACTATACAAGATTCTGAGTCAACGGTTGTCATGGTGGTATTATACTACCCACTTCGTAGAACCAGACGTAATCACGGAAATGAGTGTCATGGTCAAGCTTGGTATGACCACCGTTAGTCGCCCTGCGGCCTTTCCCATCGCGACTGAAGATATGGATGATACGATGCTGAATCTCTTCTGCCACAGAGACAAGGTTCATGTAATCACCGCTGCCAGTAGGGCATTCAACCTAGAGGCGAGCATTCAGTGTGGAATGTTTTTCATGCCTGATATGTTATTGCTCACCTGAAGGTTGTCACCATAATACTGATAGAATCGCTGTAAGCTCTCGATGAGAAGGAAATTGGTCGCGAGCCCTGTGCGAAAACAGTACATCGCGAGTCGTAGCGGAAGCAGGAAGTTCCTCACAGATCGGACCTCGCCAATTTGAATTGCCGCCAAACATGCCAGACTTCGAGTCTCCGGGCCAGTAACCAACCTCGTATCGTTGTCCATTCACATCCATGCCCCACGGATGATCTTCATGCTTCTTCGACAGGCTAAAACACAGTAGATAGGTAACAACATCTTTATACAAAAGAATCTGAAGACGCACGACCGAATGCCATGCTCGCTCAGGAACTCATCTTCGTCGAGCATCTTTTCCAGAATTCTCTCCAAACGTTCTTTGCTTGCGAGGGCAAGCAACCTACGCTGCTCCTTTCCGCCAACTGCGAGAAATGTCAATATGGCGACTTCACGAGTTGAGCCCAGATTCCATTCTACCTTTCATATTAGCCATATTCCTTGCTGAGACATCCGGCCGGTTGTCTAAGAACCATTCAACGCGTTTCTTGAAACCAGGGAACCGGTTCAGCACCTGGGGCTCAAGAACAAGAGTCGCGTAGAGAGGAATTAAACCGACGAGGCTGCGGATAGGAAGCTGCATAGCGTTGCCAGGACCAAACTCAATAGCATCATAGTACATCCCATCTTGATCGTTCCAGAGACTGATTTCATCATCGCCCTCCTTGTAAGTCATGGCGTCTGCAATGAAAATGAAATGCTACCAGATCGGTGAGGAGAATGAAGCGGTTGACAGAAAATTCAGCATACCTCAAAGAACTTGGATGCGATATCCTCGTAAACTGGGTTATGTTTGGCAAGCTCGAGCGCCATATTCAACCTTGAGAAAAACATCATTCAATCTTCAGTGTTGATCAAGCCATGTTAGCTACGTACATGTTCAGGCAGTAAAATGCCATCCAGGCGGTACCGTCTGCTTGACGTAGCCGTCCTCCCGTGGGGAGAGGCTCAGAACGATTGAAGGCGCCAATATTATCGAGTCCAAGAAATCCGCCCTCGAAGACATTATTACCACCCTGATCTTTGCGATTCACCCACCTTTGAATGCACATCATCAGAATGGACTTCTGTGAAAAAGATAACATATTTCACCAGGTAAAATTCAAAAGCAACTTCTGGAAAACGCGTTCAAGAAAAGGTAGATCTTCTTTACCAGTCAGTTTGCGCTCAATCTTGAAGACGCGGAACGTCGCCCTGTTACAATTGGTTCAGGGCACCACACGCGGCAGGAGCAAGGTATGAAACATACCACGCGTGGACGGGAGGGTTAACGTCGCTAAAGTTCCATTCGTATGCAGGAATCTGCCCGTCAGGCTTCATATACCATTCACGCGTCAGGAGATCAAGCTGAGATTTTGCGAAGGCGGGGTCAACGACAGCGAGAGGAATACAATGGAAAGCGGTGTCCCAAGCGGCAAAGAAAGGGTATTCCCATCTGAATAAGAACATGTATCAGCGGAATACTGGATGTAGACATGCCTCTTGACATACTTATCAGGCATCGAAAGGATATCTTCTATGTGCATGTGTCTCCACTCCTGTTGACGATGAATGAAATCAAGAAGCAAATCGGGAGATGAAGAACGTACCCTATTTCTAATCCACTTTCTCTCTAGTGGTGGCTTAGGCTGGCCAGGATCTCCCTCGATCCACTCTTTCTGAATAAACCTATAATACTGCTTCGTCCACAACATCCCTCCTAGGGCCTGCCTCATAATCTGCTTTAAATCTTCATTAATCGGACCCATCGCAAGCGCAGAATAAAACTCGTCTGCTTCCTGCCTCCTCTCGTCGACGGCATCGTCAAACATTCCCTCATCAACCAGTGATTTATCCTTGCCGATCCTAAGCGGTGTGAGCTTGAGACGTACAACAGCACATCCGCCCTTGCCTGGGACATCTTCAAAGATGTAATGGGCGGCAGACTTAGTGCCTTTCATTTCTGGATTAACGAAGGCAGGTGTAGGCGGAAAGGGAGTACACGGGCCTGACTCGGGCACATCTGGTCGTTCTGTCCCAAAGGACGACGCGGTGCGCGACCGGATACACGGTGAGAAAATTCCCTCTTGTGAGTCTGACGTAGGCGGACGGTGACCCGGAATGATATGATCGTGAAATGCATCCTTGACATACGGCGTCTCGTTGGTGCCGCCGTACAGCCTGCTGGAGTTGGTGTTATTCTCCGTGAAGAGGAGTTCAGGCTCGACAGCTGGAAGGTTCGGATCGACTTCGAAAGAATTGGATGGGCCGACGGGAGGCGGAGACGGAAGACAGTATAAGTGAGTTTTTCCTAGAGTGGGATGACGGGCTGTGACGCATGCAATCCTGTTGTCGTCCGTCCCGCGAATCGAACCTGTCAAAGAGGGCATCGGGGGCTTCTCAATCGGCCACGACCAGGTATTAGGGAACCAAAACTGAGGGATGATGTGGAGAGTAGCAGGACCGGGGCCGCGATTGTATGTTGTAATTCGAACATAGATGTTGTCTGGTTCGTCGGCATCTTTCGCATACTAATCGCGCAGTGATCAGAAACTTGTTGCAACTGAATATATGCGCAAAAAATACCAACCTCAACGAACACATCCCAGTAGCGGTCGTCGTCAAATGCCTCTGTATCTAAGATTTCGTATTCAGCCACTTCGCGATCTCGTCGCTGATTCTCTGCCACAAGTTCCTCGTATGGGTATCTCCGTTGAGGATATTTGTACAAAAATTTCATATACGAGTGTGTTGGGGTCGAGTCCAAATAGTAATAGAGCTCTTTGACGTCCTCGCCATGGTTTCCTTGGTGACCTGTTACTCCAAAGAGGCGTTCTTTGAGGATAGGATCTTCCCCATTCCACAAAGACAGAGCGAAGCACAAGCGCTGGTGGTTGTCCGAGATTCCTGCAATTCCATCTTCGCCCCAGCGATAAGCACGAGACCGCGCGTGTTCGTGTGGAAAGTAACTCCATGCGTCCCCATTGGCAGAGTAATCCTCGCGTACAGTTGCCTGCCGGTGTCAAGAAACGCGTCAATATATTCAGATGACAACTGATAATTGTGGCAATGCTAAACGCACCCATTGCCGATCGCTCAGATAAGGTCCCCATCGCTTCCAGTGCATCTCTCTCTTGTCATCCTGCAGTAGTCTGTGCTTCTCCGCACCCTGATACTCGCCTCCAAGCTTCTGAGCGAGCCGTTGACGGTGTGTCTGTCCCTCTCCAGTATCAGCGGGATATCTCGGAGATGAATCTGATGACTTTGCTAGCTTCGGTGGCGGAGTCGGTGCAGAAGCTGGCTTCGGAATATCTATTGTGAGCGCTGGTTCACGATTCTGGATCACTTCTGGCTCAGGGGGGCCGCCCCTGAAGAGCTTATTTTGGACTTTTCTGAGGGCATCGGACGCCATGACGCGAGCCTGGACGTTGAGGTCCGACTCTGCGCGTAATGAGAGAAAGGTACGCGAGAGAGATGGTGGGGGGAAGTAAGGCGGTCTCTTGCGGGGAACGCGCCTCCACGGTGGATGACGTCGCGACTCGGAGTGCAGGAGTTGGCGCTTGTTTGTCCAACACTTCAGCCACCCAATGTATAACCTCAAGGCTCCGTCAGCAGCCATTGGCTGTATTAGCTGCTAGGTCCATACCACAAATCTTGGAGTAGTTTATTATAGCTAACCCCGCATTTGAGCTGTAGTGGAATCCGTCCAAACCGCTCATTCATGTGAACTCAACTTCAGTGGTGGGCTCGGCCATCCACAATCACAGTTTCATGCCAATTACCTTGATCATGACGGGCTGGAAGGGGCCTACCTGAGCCCTCTTTAACTCCAGGGTTAGTCATTGTTAACGTTGACAAGCTGAATCACGCCACACCTGCAATTGGCAGCTCACTGACAGCCCCGATTATCTGGACTTGGATATACCTTTTTTCCACCGGATGTGTGAGCACAGTGAGGTGTTGACTGCTTTCTATATGTGTATTCGCTTTTCTCCATGCTTCAAGCTCGATGGATGTTCCAACTTGACGTCGAATCCCAAAACTGGTCCATCATTCACGTTTTGACAGTAAACAATTCATCCGAGGAAAAAATCGGACTCTGTATTCTCAAGGACGTTTTTAGCCCCATGAAAATGCAATTCGTTAAGCAGAAGTCTTCTACGCTGTCCCTGACACTTTTGAATAAAAGGGGACAGGTGCCTATCAGGAGGAGGATTGATCATCGCCTGGCCATGGTATTTCCATAATCTGGCCAAATATATGCGCTCCCAGGCCATATTTGGCCAAATATATGACCTCCCGTTTTGCTGATGAGTGGGTTGTAGAACATTCTCTTTCGTTTATCGTTATGGCAAGTATGATCTCTTAAGGTTAGAATTCGAAGGCTTCTTCTCACCGACTTTTATACATTGCCAGTACCACAAGGTCCACAAGACGTGGGCTCGTGTGGCATCATCCATCACCAAGTGATTTTTACGTTGATAAAACGCCTCGTGTCAAGTCACGGCAGGAAACAACGTTGTCGCGATGAATCACTTTCCATAGTTGATTTGAAGAAGAGAATCTTGAGAACTCCAATTCACCGGCAGGTCTGTTGCTGCCGTACACTTGTCACTCACCACATCTCAATGTTCGCAAAGTGGACATCCCTCTAGGTCACAGAACAATTTTTTATCACGAAAGGACTACCTTGGCCAACTCGTAGATGGACAACTGAGACATGATACGTGCGAAGTATGTAGAAGCCAAAAGCGATCGGAAAGGCAGCGGTTGCCGAGATCATTCTATTTCACATCATGGCCACAAAATCTTCTGATACAACAACCGTATCAAGCCCTCAAGAAGGCCTTATTGGCGTGTAGTTTGGGGTCCCTGAGCGAATCCGTCAGCTTGTTCATAGGCCTAGCTTCGAGGAAGCCTTGACGAAAAAGGGGTCACATCTCCGCGATCATCCGCGGACTCGGCAGCTCAAGGTCTCTCAAAGTGGATGGAAACTCGTTCCAGAATACCGCATATTTTAGTGATAACTCGTTGACCCATACATGTGTATATATATATATATGGCCTCATCGTCGTGGGCCTGACATGCAAATCGATGTCTAGGGAATAAAGTTTAGAATTTGCCAGGTCAGCCGATGCTTTAGGCTCTCGCACCTTATGATAATAATTCCAGGTCGCCTGTGATTTGGCAGAATATATGTTTCGGTGATAGTGCCTTATCCCGAACAAGAAGGGTTTCAAGCAAGTACTGGACGGACTCAACGTGATGGATCGAAGATCAAATCCCTTCGGACACCCGCGAGCAATGGTTCTTGACACTTCCCGAGTATTTTTTTTCACCAACGACTCTACGCAAAATTCCCTCTCTCCGTTGCCTCGATGATCACTTTTCACCCGTGACGGAGGACCCTACAACATAGACTGTTCCTTGACCCAAAGGAAGTTGGAGACATTGGAAACGAGTTGAGTATTATGGACTCTTTCCACCCAAGTAGTGCTAAACATGGCCAGTTCAAGTTGGGGTGAAATTGTCCGGCTCTACCAGGAAGCCATAGTAATAGTGAAAAAACCGCCAAGAATCAAGCTCGTGTCATGCGTAATCTGGATAAACAAGGTTCTGCTACTATTAGCCAAAGTAGGGACGCATGCCCTTTGGGCGTGTGGAGTCTACTGGAATTTCGCAATTGCGTTCTTTGGCTCCACTCGCCTCCACAAGAACTCCAATATTTGTTCATTTGCCACAGGTACGTAAGTCTTCTCTGAAACCACTGATATGGATTCAAGATTGATCACAGCGGCCTCCCGGGTGCTCGTGGCAATGCGTAACCTCTCATGGCTCGACATTTGTTCAACGACATACATCTCAACTCGAGCAAGAGGTAATAGCCGGGCGGAGCCACTGAGGTGAGATAAAACTCTTAACATGCTTCAAATGTGTGGGCCGCCGCAGTGGATTCACGATGTTATTGTAGATGTATTTCCAGGCGTGGATGGGAGTAGTCTGAAACCTTAATAAACAAGACTTCTGTGAGTGCCTGCGCAAGGGTGGACATGAGAAGAAGTCTTGTTTTCGGAGTCAATTGTCCGACTTGAATTCAACGTGCCTGGTTCGATGTAAGGGCAGGTAGTGTCGGAAGTCTCCGCTGAAATTAACTGTCTTAAGCTTCAACGGTCCCACACCGAAAGCATGGCAGCCTCAATCTCAAAATGGAAGGTCGTAAAATCTCACTGCTTCTCTGACTAGTCTAGACGCAACTATAGGTATCAAAACGGCGCAGGAGCAGCGACCACGGCTCTCCACCTTAACGCATACCTGGGACATCTAACCGGCGGCAGATATTGATGGAAAATGTGATGATAATGTGCTGACTCTGAAGTTCGAAAACTTCTTCTAGGTCGCATCATCAGAGCTCAAAAATAACATCAACCCATCTCATCTGGAACCGCAGGCCATACAACTCTGTCAGCATATGGCGACGCCACAGTTCATTGGCGCACCAAGTTATTGTTATTCCAGATTCATCTTCTTCAACTCGTTCAACAGTTTCGAGCAACCTGTCAGAACTCATGTTCAACACTGACAGCCTTGGGACAAGTCCGTTCCCTCGGGGGGATAGACAGTCAGGTTGTTGTTTCTGGCGCCACTATCCGACTCTCCGGGCCGGTGGATGTTGAATTGCCTTTAAGAGGTGAGCGACGATCATTCAGAGCAGTCTTCTCCGCATCCTTACATACTTATCTAGAAATTGAGGTGGCTGGACGAATGTCTGCCCCTGGCCGCCTAGTTGTAGATATTGTGTCTGCATTCTGTGGGAGCGCAAATGCCTTGCGTGGGTTGAAGAACCTCCGAATCACAGATTTCGCTGTTACCTCAGCGGATTTCCTTGGAATTTCCCTCGGTGGACACTACATCGTGTAGTAAACAAGATTTCCCAAACTGAGACCATATAAAAGATGCCTTCGATTTCGCAGCTGTTATTTCCAGTCCAACTTTCCCAAGCAATCTCGCACACAATGTGTATCATGCACTTTCTCTACAACGAATATTCATGCAGCCATCGAATTTTGACAAAGCGAGAAAGGGTAAGGACCTTTTGATTGTTCTATAGAGGTTGATGACACGTCCCGGCTAGATCGACTGTCACGTTTCAACGTGCATTAGCAGCAGGGAACATACCAAGACACGACACGACTGTCTCAATACCTGTCCACGAGTGTGAGTTTACCAATCGACAACCTTGTTCTTATCTCATTTACCTGAATATGTTCCTCCAGCCCAATGGAACAGATACCAATCGTGATTGAGACGTTCCAAACGAGGTGCCCCCCTTGCATTGTTGGCATCCGTTGATTCAGTCGAAATCTTTCCTTTCCTCGACTCCATCCAGCCCTTAGTACTATGAGTTTCAAGATATGCACCAGTAGTTTGTGGTTCGAACAGACTCAATACATATCCTGCAGCGAAATGTTTCATCGCAATCGTTACTCAAAAATCTGGCCCTTAGAAAACTGCTTACCAACGCATTGGACACAACGCAAAACAGAAACTCGGTTGCTACTCCGCGAACAAATTCTCCATTGTTCTTCCATTGGAAATGTGGGTCAAATTCATACTGATCTTATAATAGTCGGACTCTGGTCAAAATGCATTGCACGATAGCTAAAAATATTGTAGGACTGAACTATATAGACTGGACATCAATGCAGTGATCATCATAGATATATATGTAGATGTTTCCAAGAAAGCAAGAAAGAAGGGAAAGCGTCCAAATATGAACAGATGATGCGGAGGTGATATGGGGAAAGACGTAAACTAATCAAAACGAGAATGTGAAAGCATGCAAAGTAAATTAGTCGTGCTGTGTGTGAATGGACTGTAAAAGCTGTGGTGATATAAATAGGAGATGCTAGAGGGTCTAGTCAAATTGCGCAACAGGGAGTAACAAATCGTAAGAATGTGAACCAGAAACAAAAAGGGGAGGCAAGGCATGGTCGAAGACTGTTCGTCCCGTGGAAGAGAAAAAAGAAAATAATTTTGCGGGTTAGGGATAAATCGATAACGAATGGAGTAGTAGTATTAAAGAAGAATGGATAAGAATAACGCTCAATGGCCCGGGTGCCGAGTATTCCAGCCGCTATCTGCATCAGCAGCGAGCAGTACACTTTTCGACCAATCTTCCTGTTCGATATCTTCATCAAGTAGACCCAAATGATTCGAGGATGTACTACTCGACATCGACAATCCTCTTGAACGTGATATCAAATCTGGGCGTAGATGGCCAGGAGCCGATGAAGTTGTATATTCCCATGGCGCAGCCTGGGACGAATATGACCTGGATGGTCCCAGAGCCAGGGAAGGCGACGGAGATGCAGCACGGTGGTATCGGTCGGCAATAGGAGTTGATCCTGGGCGTATAATTAAAGACGCTGGAGAACTAATTTGCGGAGAGGTTGTCGAATGTACGGCGGCTATGGGCATAGCGAGTGGTCGAGGCACAACAACAAATGGTTGCTTCACCTGCTCTGTTTGAGGTTCAAGTTTTGATGCAGGAATCGCTGGTGGCTCGACGGAGTCAGGACTCAACCCCATGCTAATGCGCAGTGCAGCGCTCTCAATGGGCGTGTCAAGTTTTGGGGGTAACTTTGGGAGAGTCGCAGTGCTTGCTTGCGGTGCGGTGACTGTGGACAGGGGCGTAGAGACTGACGAATCGCTAGCGGAGCGAGCCTGCAAGTACGGGCTTGATATGGCTGACTTGAGTGGCTGATCAGGTGAAACCTTTGTAGACGAGAGCGATGACGACGACTTCTTCTGGAACAGGAGTTGTAAGGAAGGCTTTTTTATTCTCTTTGGTCTATCAGCAAGAGACGCCGTAGGTGAATTGGGGCTATCCGAAGCAGACGCTGTCTTAAGTGTGAGGTTAGGTAGCGATAAAATAGGAATCGAGCGGCGTTTTCCGAGTTGGGCGGAGGGTGCAGGAACATTTCCCGCGATTGAAGGGAATTGGATCGGTCCGCTGATGAGGACGGGGTTACTGATCACGGGTTTTCGAGGCGTGGTCGAAGATAATCCCAATCCTATCGGAACATTGTCTGCAATGACGGGACTTGCTCTTTGATGGGTCCCCTTGAACTCCTCTCCCTTGGGAATTGGCAAGTAAGGCAGGGAATCATTACGGGAGGAGGTAGCCGGTGTATCAAGTGATTCCGCAGACGATGAGAAAGGTGGTGGAGAAAAAGATTGCGAATGGACGTCAGAGTCAAGTCGAGGTGGGTTGTTATGTTCTTCCGATGTTGATATATAGGACGATCCATCATTCGAAGATGACGCAGCGACCGAATCCTTACGACCGTGGGTATCTAGCTTGGCGAGAGACGATGTGAACGAAGCAACCAACACGTCTTCAGTCGACGCATTGTACTCCACTGAACTCGACAACTCCGATGTACGTCCTATACTTTCTCCATCTTCTTCCGTCCCATCTCGTGCATCCTCGTAGGACTCCTCATCCTCGTCCCCTTTCCTGACATCCAGGACGATCTGTTCGCCATCGTCATCCTCTTCCTCAGGCTTCGACTCAGGTGTTGGCATCTCCCAGATTTCCTCGGCTTCACAGAGAATGCGGAGCAGCGGCGGGCTCATATTCAAGCTCGGACAAAAGACGAGTAACAAGTTACTCAACGGCATCTTTGTTGCTCGACTATCAAGTGCAACCGCCTTGATGAGCTCAGAAACCGTGCGAATGAGGTCACGGTTCTCCTCAGGGAGTTGGGCAAGAAGCGTCCGGAACGTGCTGAGAAGCTGATTAGAAGGGGGGTGGAAGCCGGTCATCGTCGGCATTGCTAGAGTGGAAAGTGATGGAGCTTTACGTATAGGAGGAAGGGAGCCAGCACCACGAGGGCCAGAAGGCAACCCAGCACCACGAGGGGTTTTCCGAGCTTGCTGGAGGTTCTCACTTCTTTCTGTATCCTTGGTGGAATTTGTGGTACTCTCTTGGGTCAGCGCAGCATCAAAGTATGGCAAGAGGTTGGTTGTAAGGATGGGTTCAGGTACTAGAAATATGATCAATAAAGACGAGCATAAAATAGCACGAGGGAAGCTTACGTTCACGGAGGAAAGCCTTGAAAACGGACGCTACTGCATGAGGATCTAGGTCTCCAGGTGAACACTCGGTCATGTCGAAATCGGCGCCTACCAAGATTAGAAATCAGTATATATGTAAACCTGGGTCCAGATGAAGTTTATTGGTCTCACCGCTGTCAAATTCTGCCCGTAGCTTAGAAATCTGTCGCGTTCGGCCGGGGATACTAAACAAAGGGTGTATTAATTTCAAAAGGACGCAGGAAAAAAATACATAACACACCGGAAGAGGCCCTCTTCCTGAATACCCCAGATCAACAGATGTTGCGCACACCTTACCACGAGCGCAGGCAATTTTCTATCCTCGAGTCCTTTCAACTGGCCCTTTCGGACACTCCCTTTCCTCGTCCTTGTCCTTTCGTCGGTTTGTCCTTTCTCACTATCCCCATCATACTCCTCCTCGCCCCCTGACAACGGTGTCGTTGAATCCCAGTTACGCCAACGCCCACCCCACCCCTTTGGCTTCCTAACACCCACCGCCGTCTCCTTCACCACACTCTTCAAGTCCCGGCCAAACACGATACCTCCCCCACCATCACGCCGTAGAGGCCCGCGCAAGCGTTTCCCAAAGTTTGGATCTAAAGATGCCTCCATCGCGTCTGAATCTGAGGCCGATGTGGAATGGGAAGCAGTTGACGACACAGACACGCCCGGCACATGCTTCGTGCGGTTCTTCTTGTGTAAGTACCCGCCACTGCTTCCATGCGACGATTGACCGGAGTTAGAGCTCGTGCTCGACCGCGGCGGCGCGAGACCATCGTAGACGCTAGCCGAATGCCCATGTTTCGACGAGCCATCGTAGGAATGGGCACCATACGACGAGGGGGGGGTGGTGGTGAAATTCGTGTGTCCCGAGCTTGAGCTTGAGTAGCCCGAGGTATGGGTATGCCCATGATGCGAGGAGCTGGACGATCCTGGCCCAAGCCCGAGCGCACGCCCGAAGCCCATTTTCTCAACGGCACGTTTCGCAAGCCCGAGCCCGCCGCTCATGCTCAGCGTTGGCTGGCGCAGATGCTGAGCTTGCGGTGGAAGGGCGGGGAGGCTACGATCAAGGCGAGATCCGGGTCGCATAGGCTGAGGATCCGGAGGCGCAGGGAACGATGTGTAGGGGTTAGGTGGGGTGTCGCGGGGGTGTTGGATGGGTATGGGGGATGCAGAGTGGGATATCTGACGACTGGTGGAGCCAGTTGAGATTTGCAACTGGGGCTGGGACTGTGGATGAATACTGTACACAGCGAGTTGGGTACGGATGTTGCTGCCCGCTGAGTAGCCTTCATGGGAGGTAGACGGGGAAATGTAGCCCTGAGCATTGGCAGGCGTTCGCATGGAGGATGACGCAACACGTTGGTCTGAGACGGCGAAGGTGAAGTTGGCCGCAGAGGCAGTAGTGGGCGGAGGCGGGAGTTTGTGCGCCTTGTTCATGGTTGGATTGTTGACATTTAAGGACATTGCGCGCCGTTCCCGTGTCCTAACTGAAGCAGTGGGGGAGTGGTTAAAGTTGCTCTGAGGAACAGGTTCGTTACGATCGCCCTCAGCTGAGCTGTCTGAGTCCTCCTCTGCCACACTGAAATCAGTATCAGTGATGAGGGCGCTCTGCCGTTTGATGGGCACGATGGTGTGATTTGACTGCAAAGATTCAGCCATAGACACGGGACGAGATGGTTGGCTTCCGGGACGAATGGTGTGATAGCTCATCGTGGAATCACTTTTCCTCCAGACGTCTTTCATCTCGTCTTTATCGGTGGCATTCCCTTTGTCACCTTCGGTGCCTTGTTCCACAATCACATCTTTTCCCTTCTCCGATTCCTTCTCCGCTTTGTGCTCTTCCTTTCCTTGTTTCTCCTTGGGGTCCACCTTTGCTGTTTGGCTTGCTGTGTCGATCGCACGGCCTTGAACAAGGCTGGAGCGTTCATTTTCCATGCGAATATAGTCGACAGCGGATGAGATGCCGGGACTGATGGGAATGATAGACGAGCGGGATTCGCCTGATGGCTTGTGAGTTCGCGATGGTGGAGTGGACTGAGGTGAAACGTGTTGTGGTTTCGGGGGGAGAGGCGGTGGAACGAGTTGTTGTTGGGTCAGTGGTGTCGGTTGCGGTTTCTTGACAGCTTTCTTGAGAACCTGAGTCGCAAGCTGCATGAACTATTGAGTATTGCGACTGGACATCATATAAAAATACCTTACCTGAGCAGGGGAAGATGAGATAGAAGCTGTCGCCTCAATGCGTTGTGTGTGGCTCGGTGGAGAAGCCTCGGTTTGGGACATTGAACGGTCCATCATCCTACTCACATCTTCAGATTTTTTGCGTCGATTAGCGAACGCACGAGTTAATCGCAGTCCGCCTGCCATCGCAGCAGTAAAGCCACGACTGGTTACGGAAGGCGAGGGTGGAGGTCCGGCGGGTGATGAGGGAGTATTGGGCTTGCTGAAGGACGTACCCATGCCAGTTGAGAAAGGAGAGAGCCTCCGGGGAACGTTAGTGTCGACAGCAAGGTTAATATGGGAAGTCGAGGCGGGTGCGCAGCTCGCAGACGACGCTGCACCAGCGGCAGCAGTGCTGGCCGCACAAGGCTCGGATCCGGACGACATGGGGCAAGATGAATGGATATTAGGGTATTCTGGAGGGAGATTAGCGGACACGACGATGCAACGAGGCAAATGTGATATAGGACAGCGTGGCAGGAGGGTCTATGGTCCCGTAGGCTATCCTGTGTGTCCACTGACCTTAGAATAGTGTACACATGAAGAAAGCCTCGTCGCCGTTAAGACCAGGCCTTGTCGTGGTTCAGTACAGTCCACGTCCTGTCGGTATGTTGAACAACAACAACTCCCCTAATTTTTGCATCAAACCAAACAAATCCAACATCTCCCACTAACTTGGTGCCATCTCGACCGATGGAGATTTTATCATTGAGCCTATCTTCACTGTCTCAGTCTCTACTTCCATTCCGAGTCACCAGACCATTGATTTCTCAATTGTCTTGACTGAATTGCTTACAATCTCTCAGGCTAATCTTTCGGCCAGATAAACTTAGTTTTCGTCTTTCTATTGCGGGAAGATGATGAACGCACTATTGTGTCAATCTGTAGTCCTCATGTCATCTGCCTTGCCAATGGGGAATCACAACAACACATTATGCTCAATCAAAATACACACGAGCAACACCCTGATAATGCTTCAGCGCTATCTAGCTTGAAGATGCGTTCTCGGGTAGTGTTGATTCTTACTGTGCTCTGCCTCGCAGATCGGTAGTTGCAGACTTCTGCTCAGTCATCCACGGGTTAGCTAACACTTGCATTTTAACTTGTCGCTTGTCAAAGACCCTATGACATTTGAAAAGTCGTGTAAGAATGATGCATTAATGATGATCAATCAAACAACTATGAGACCTCGGCTCCTCCTGCACCACTTCGCACCTGACTATTTCTAGAAAAGACACATAGTTCACGAGCTACACTCGTCTCCGCATCATATGTTTTGGACAGGTCTGTTTGTTCTCCTAGCAACAACCCATGAGCAGACATGTTGGAAGTATACCTCAAGTTGTAGGTCAACCGAAGCACCAGTGAAACGCAGTCATAGACTGACACAATTGTTGCAACGAGGTGACATATGAACAGTCGATCCAGTGTCTATAGCTACTTTGACATCCATACCAATCGATCGAGACATGATGTATGGATGCATGAACTCTCTCACCACCAAACATCCGTTGTAAACGGGGAAAGCATAGGGAATTCATTTGCAAGAGAATCTGAAAAGTCACCTACGATATGTACTTCATGGATATCCACTCCAAGCCTAAGAACATTGTAGGAATGGCAAGAATTTACATTTGCTCGGTCTTTGAGATAGCGGGTCATCAGGATACATACTACACCCGAGGGTTTTAGACTGCGGCGTGGTTATGCATAAGTTTTACTATGTAAATTGAATTTTAAAATTGGGACTCGAGTTAACGTTCGCAACTTGTGTGAGGTAAAATTTTAGATTTACGCTCAATGTCCGACTCTGGTACCAAAAGAGTGTCATTTAATGCTAAATCATTCGTAGACTAAGACTAGCTACACCAAAATTGTACGTGTACGAGCACGTGCTGGCGAAACCGGAGCATCTGTGGCAAACCACGCCCTGCCTATGGCAACTTGGACCAGTCACCACTCCGCTGCCCATTCCTCCTGTCATATCAAGACCAGGGGTAATTCTATTTGTGAACCCTATGAACCCCTTGAACCCCTTGAACCCATGTCACATTGCGTGACACATAGCTGCCAGTGAGGACAGCAAGTTGTGGGCAAACTAGATAGCATATTTCTACATCGATGTTGAAAGACATAATTTTATACTATTTCTCAGATTTTTCAGTTATCAGTCAAGGACTCTAGCAGCAGAGCTTGGGATTTCGACGATAGTATCCTTGCTCTCGGCATTCCCCGCAGTTGGAACATGCCAGTTGCGCTTTACCCACTGCGAGTGCGTTTATGAAAAAATGATAACAGGACGTGCTTTGACCCAGATGAGTGAAGCAACTTCAAGCCTTGAACTTGAAGGAACATATGATATTCCTCAGGTTGTGCCAAAACCCTCGACGGTAAGGTCCTACCTATGTTTTCAAGAATCAACAATCAAGGCAAATCACTTGGTTACGGGCACGACGGTGGTAAATTTGACCTACGACATACACATCGTACACCGCGTGGTAAGTACGTAGTGGTACAGAGGTAATTTACCTTGTCACGTTATGTGACATGGGTTCATAGGGTTCATGGGGGTTCATGGGGTTCACAAATAGTTATAGCCCAAGACCAGGGTCTCTAACGTTATCAGCCGCGATGCTCCGAGCGAACCCCAACAGACGGGCATGACAACTGCTACCAGTTCCCACATTTGCCGGAGACTTGACTTATCCCATTGACAACATGCCAACAAATCATTTCGATGCTTGGCAAAAATCAACTACCTTGTGTACCTCCAAAGTGTTGGACAAGTCAGTGTAAACTTCTGAACTGGTAACTTCAGCGAGGCAGAGGAGGCTGAATTATCCCAGAACTTGTCAACTTACAACACAAGTAAGTACAGAGATTCGTCCATTTCTCGGAGAGGTCGGTTAACACATCCTTACCGCATCTGGAAATTGTATGCCTTATATATAAGCATAATATGTTCACCTACAACAGAAGTCTAACCGAATTCAATCAAAAAAATCTGCAGTATGGGCCGGGAACCAAGAACTCTAATCGAAAACCTTTCCTAAATCTATCCGAAAACTTCGACCGGCCTCTCGGGCCTCCAGCCATGATTTTCTTGAGACAGGAAGCCAAAGTAAGGTGTTCCGGTTCGAATATGAAATCCCTTGGTGCCTCATAAAAGATCCAGATACACTACTTATGTCTCCGCATTAATTGCTGATCTCGTTTGATCTTGATTGGCATCATGACGCATGATGTCAATGATTAATAGTGATACCGACGAACCAAACGACCACCAAAAACTTCCGAGGGAACTTTAAGGTCAATTACAGTTGCATGCCATACAGCTCAAAGTCACAGTTCATGGGTTCACGATTGTCGACTACATACACCTCCATCGATTTATCGCTCACCGGAAAATGTGCCGATAAAATAAATAGATCCATCAGCGAATCTTCACAACAACACCTTCCCTTTTCTACACGCCAACCGGGACTTGTCCACACGCCCATCCCCTGTGATGGGTACAAGAGACTTATACATACTTGAAATGATCTCGGGAAAATATCGAGAAATCATTATCTGATATCTCGCGTTCCGACGTTGAGAGTGCGAGATGACTAGGGCTTCCCCAATATCTCCCCCAGACTATTACAAAGTCAAAGTTTGGTAAGTATATTCAAATTGAACAGGGAATAGAGAACAAGGTGGACTAACAGTTTATGGTTTATCACTGATGGTAGAAGCCCTGCGTCAGCATATCTTTGATGTGTGTAGTTATGGGCCACGAACGTTTGGGCGCGGGGCCGCGCCCTATGCCGGATAGATCGATAACAACTTGAACAACAGCGACAACACAGGTTGACAGCTTTGGGATGCCTCCGAATTTTACACGCCGTGATCGTGATGTACAGTGAAAGCTGTCGTGTACACATTTACACCATCTTGAATCTGATTAGCTATCCATCCTTTGCAGCAGAACAAAGAGTGGTAAGTACTCACAATGAAACCGGGTTTTGGATTAGCAGGAAATGAGCCGGGCCGGGAAGCTTCTGAAAAACCTTGTCCGCAAGGATAGTGGATTTAAGACGAAATTGTCGTCAAATCAAAGTCCAAGCTTTACGGGGCTGAGGTCTTTGGGTCCGTAATATTGCGGATTTGATGCTCAGTCGGACGAAATTTTTGAGAATTTGACAATGAAATAAGCATTTAAGGTTTTATGTATTGAGCTTACCAAATAGATCATGGATAGTGAAGAGGAACGGCCAAGCCTTCGGTGCTTTATCCGCAAAATCAAGCTGCGTAACAAAAAACTTGAACCTTAAAACGCTTATACTTATTGCAATGTCAGCAGTTGTGGCCATAGGGTCAAGCGGACATACCAGAAGCAAAAACGACTTCAGGATTCGAATTAGGCGGGAAACATCGAGCAATGGTAGTTCAATACATTTTAGTTTTGCCTAGTACAGCGAAAATGTTAGGTATACAATTTCCTGAAACCAACAACATAAATGCTTCCCTACTTTTTATAAGGGAATTAACCTCCAATAAATAATGCAATTCTCTAGACAGAATGAGCCTTTTCATGAAAGGAAGGTTAGTAACTACACAAAATTGACCGAGATAGGACTTTTTGTTGGGTCCAAATTTCCGCTATGCCTTTCCCATATATAGCAAATTTCAGTGTTTACACGACTCATTGAAACTCCTCCCCATGGTCGGAACTTTATTTCCTTCAACCAGAACTTTATTTCCTTCAGCCAGCGCTGAGCATGGAACCTCTGTCGATCACGCCTGCGTATACAACTTTAGGCTCAGCTAGGTCGACCAGACTAATCGTCTTCTACTACAGCATTGCTTCCATGGTTTCTAAGGAAGGGTCTCCGAACACTTTAAAGACCAGGTAATTAATGACCTGACTGAATATACACGCTCTCTAATCTGATTTACAACATCGAGGTACTCGCTCGACTTCGAGAGCCTTCCTTACGAAACTGTTTGGGTAGCAATGATCGATATTCAAGCCATCGCCGAAAAGGAAAGAGACTTGAGGCCAAGTCCACACACTTCTTGATATTATATCCTTGGCATTTACAATCTCAATATTAGCACAAGGCTGGGAGAATCCACCTTGATCGCGGAATATCTGGACGCCACATACCCTGATGCTGCCCCGAAATCATTCTCACAAGGTCACCGCGTCTATCTACACCATTTCATCGACGCCTTCATGTCTAAATTGAGCCACAGGGACAATTCTTACTTGCAAAGGTCCCCACGCTACTCAGCCCTGGAGTTGGGTATACTACGCACGCGCACGTATGGATGAGGGTTGACGCGTTGACGAATTACTCCGATAAGACAGCCAGGGAGGAACAGTCTAGAGACCAAGCTTTAGTAGACGGATGACATAGTCGACAGCTGACTGGAGAAGGGCAAAGTGGTTGGTCTGCATTTCTTGGTACAGGAACCAGTGTTTGTTGACCTTGCCATCGCCTGATTCATTCGCGAATGTTGAAGATCATCTGGTGTAGCAATAGCTCGCAGTCGAAAGATATATCGAGCTGAAACTGGAGAAGATACAATATCTTTCGGGCAGGCTATCGAAAAGCGAAGGTTTCAGACGAGATGTATCGACGATGATACCCGTCACAAGATCCTCAACTATACACTTTCCCTTTACCATCTAATCGAGTTCTATGATCGATATCAAGACTCGATACGTGAATTCTGTGCTATCTGAACTCAACCTACCTATCGAAAGCCCAGCAGCTCTCGGGGTGTGCTGCGCCACCGTAACCCCATTTGGAGTTGAACAATAGGTGAGAGAGTAATGTTAGTGGGAACAGATAGTGGTGGGAAGGACCTGACGAACCGGTGCGATAACGGCCATAGAAGAGGCGCTCGTGTATTAGAATCGGGTTTTGTGGATCTCAACGTCATAAGTATGCATGCTGTGGAGTTAAAGCTTCCGTTCGAAACCACTGCGTGGAGCCAGGTGCTGATGCCAGATGCCAGACTTAGATTGGCCGCGGTATAAATCCTTGCAGTAGGGAGAGCATGCGGAAGGCCACCTGGATATGCGTCGAAGTCTATCTGGCGTGTGTGGCGGCCATCTACACAGAAGTGTGTCTGTGGTTGAGATTCGCAGTGAATTATTTTCTGTTCAAACTACGACAAATTCGTACACGTATCACTTCTGAAACGGTAATGAAGACCCGTCGCACCCCTATGTTATTACTAAGGCCTCAATTTCCTATCTCCGCCAGGGCAGATGCCATGTCGAGCATATTCCTCGTCCTTACACCAAATAAGCATGTGAGTATATATGTAGGCTGAGAAAATACAAGTATCAAGTATCAACGGGATTATATCAAAGGTTAGGCAGACGGACGTCGAGTTGAGGAACATTTGGAGCTATTCAAAATTGACGGTGTCCTGATAATTGATCTTCCTCTTCATGTTCGGCTAAGCGCCGCTTCTTCGCAATCCTTCTCTCTTGCCTCACGGTAAGACGTATTGAATATCTCGACAATAACTGTAAAAACAACGCATCGTGGCACTAGTAAGAACTCCTGGCCTACTGGAGTTTGTTATGGTTCCTACCTTACTGAGATCAGTAGAAGGGGCAAGTCCCGGGAAATCCTTCGTAGCATAGACTTTGAATGGGCCCCCGTATACCTCCGTCTGGGCAGTAGATTTCATCCCTGGGACAACCAGCGATGATATATCAAAAATTCGATAGCGAAGGATGAAGGTCCCTTCGCGCTGCAAGGCCAGATCCTGTACAGCTGGTATAAGTAATCCCGTGAATGCATCAAACAGAAAGAGTTCATCCTTGAAAGACAAACATGATTGCTTTCCCACCATGGTAGTCGACAATGAGTGGCTCGGCGACCTTTTCACCAAATATCGCTTCGGTTACTTTTGATGACTCCCTGATAGGGTATCCATCCACATAATGGGTGACATCCTCCGCAATCATATTAGAGAATGTAGAGGGAACTGTTCCGGATCCACTTGAGGATGGCTTGAAGCCGGGGGTATCAGACAATGTATTCTCCCAAACCCACTCAGGTACAGGGAATAAATCCACCGCACATACAAGACCCATGGTTTCTACATCCCTAGTATGTACAAGATTACCCTGGATCGATATCAACTACAATGTTCGAGAAAGCAAAAGACGTGCCTGTAATCGGCGACTTCTGTCTCGGTCTGTTCCGAAGTGCCAAAGTTCAGGATACGAAACAAACGAAGAATAACGACGGGTGGTGGATCAAGTGGGCGCCGATCCACCTTAGCGAATCTTTGCTGCGTGTCAAGAAATATGTACTGTAGGGATACTAAGAAACAACTACTTACTTTCGGCCGACGTCTGCCTTTTGCAGCTCTTGCAGCACGACACGGATTGGCTGATTCGCGAATCGGCCGCTGTGGAAGAAAATAATTTGGCCACTGATGAATTCCACTGGGCGAATACCTGTTGAAGGAATCGTCGTCACAGAGTCTTCCTGCGTGGCGTGAACTGGCATGTCTTGATAAGACATTCAAAGATACGAGAAAGTAGCAAAAGGTAAGGGTATCTCTGAGCTGAAGATGTTGAAAAGTGAAGCCACGTAGCGCCTGGCCATCGTGAATACATATTATATTGGATGTGTTTTACCATATTCATTGAGGCGACGATCCATGAGGCTTACCCAAAATGTTGATGCGACGATCATGCGAAAATGTATACATATGATGAAAAGAGAGGACAAATTCTGACGGGTTCTTGAACTTCGGAAATTATAGCACCATCAAGCTCGGCGTCGTCTGTCTTCTCCCACCGTGAGTTCACCTTCGACTTTGATTTGAAAACATTTATGTACTAGAATGAGTAATCAACCCAAATAGTAGGGGCCAGCATAAACTGTGAATATCAAGCCTGGTCACAACAAAATCCCAAATTGAAACGCGTTTGTTTATGATCATGCTATCGGATCCATCGATTTCACCGTGAAAAATCGCTTCTGCGAGAAGGGCTGCAATGAGGCAGGTCATGCGATACTGGGTGCAGTAATGATGGAGAAACCACGACAGAAGAACGTTCTCAAGTGTTTCAACGACCGTAATGAGCCAGATGGTCTCAGCTCATCTATTGATAGCAAGTTAAAATATCGTGATAGAGGAGTTATGTAGGCCAGTGAACTGGCCTAGAACCATGAACCAAGCTCGGGGGCGCATACCGGAACGTCTACCGGAATGTCTTTGGAGCAACGGTCTATGGCTTCAGTCAGGTACATCTGGAACCAGCGATTTGGCTGAGCTTTTATAGTTAATGGTTTTTTGAAATTAACTTGGACTACCCGCGATGGCAATTAATGTTCAACCCCACGTTCTCAGCAACAACGAGTCGAGGTTGGGGTCTACATGATAAGAATTCAATGTCTTTGTCAAGGTGTTCCAAAACGATTGAATCCAAAAGATGCGGTTTTCTCACAGGTCGACGACGACAGACAGCTTTAAAGATATCCAAAACCTGAAGACTGAGCGCATGAGAGCGTATGTAACGTAATATCATGTAAATGACGTAGGCTTGAAATTTCTGCGGAGCACTGAGTAGCAAATTCAAAAGCCAGCGATGGAAGTTGTGATGTGAGAAGCGGGCGAACATTTCGGAGTTATGATTTGTCTATACTCCGAAATCAAGAAGTCATGATGGGAGAAAACTTTAAATAATAATAACCATGATATTCCTTCCTCACAGATATTCATCAAGTTCTCAGATATAAAGTCCTCAAAAATAAAATCCTCGATGTATCAGATCATTGCTTTTACCTTGTCTTGAGACAGGCCTAAGAAAAAGCTCGCTGTTCTAGAATTACTATTTAATCGCTACATACACGCCAAAAATACGAATACCACAATAGTGAATAGTAGCGTATTGCAACATGGCGGTTCGATGCCAGTTGAGTTGTGGTCCATCCATCGGATTCCATCCAAGTCTATACTCCCAAAGCTATCTATTTCAAGAAGGGAGAAGTAAGTCTTTGACCAACTCATATGTGAAGAACGATGTCGCAATACTGGGTGCAACTTTGACTGCAAGAGCATCACATCAGTATCAGGCGCTTTTTTCGACTAGAGAGTGTTGGTCACTCACGAAGATTGGGCCACAAGCCACGATACAACCCCACAACGCCCTCCGCCTTGATGATACTCCTTAGAGCATCCAAAGCACCGTCATACTTCACCGAACCTCCTTTCATTCCGGTCACCTGCATCTTCCTTCTTAATACATCAAACGGATATGTCAACGTCTGCGAGATCGTCCCCGCGAGCGCACCACAAGCCAACTTCCTCCAAACTGAGCTCTTCCCTGGTGGTGTGATGATCCCGCGCAAAAACTCGTACGCTGCAAAATTGATGCCGACGTAAGGTGCGACGCCAGCAGATGTCGTCACAAGGCCGCGGTAGAGCCCCCGAATGCCACCCTCTTCTCGCATGATCTTGAGAGTCATACCTTTGATGGTCAAATCCGCTTTAGTGTAACCGGATGCAATAGCTGTGGAGAGAGTTTGTACGGAAGATGTGGTATGTAAGGCAGCGACAGCGACATGTTTTGGTATGGAGGGTGTAGATGGCTTATTCAAAATATTGGCAGGGTTGACAGATGTTGAAGACAATGAAGACGAAAATGCTGGAGTAGAAGCTGAAGCAAGGGCGACAGACGCCGTCGCTATTGATAGTCTGGATCGTACAAGATCCAGGGGATATGTTGCACCTGATGAAGTAGCACGATGATGAGTGTCAATGTTGGCGGTATTCGTTATCTTGACGCACAAACTGATGTTATACCTGCAAGAGCACCACTTGCGAGTCTCTTGGGAGTGTCGAGCTCTTTCGAACCATGTCTAGTAAAAAACTTCACGAAAGGGATATAAACAATGACGTCAGTGATCTCCGAGGGAGAAAAAAGAAGAGAACGAGACACTGCTAACTTTTTTGAGTTGTTCGTAAGTGGTAAATTGTACAGCACTAGCAAAGAATGAAGACATTTACCCGTTACAACCTGGCACACAACTATCCGTGCGAACGTGGAACTCACCTGTAGGGCACGATCCTCAAACAGTTGATCCCGTTTCCGCGCATAAACCCTTTGAAGCCTTCTTCTTTCCACATCCGCACGAGGCTCTTCCAAACACCCTTATATTGCCCGTCTGATGTGCGTGGCTGGACCTGCCTGTAACACAAGAGACCATCAGATTAATGACGAAAGGGAATAACGAAGTATAGCCTCACTGTATGATCTTCAGGCGTTCGAGTGGGCTCACTACAGTGCGTGATGCGGCACCCGCGCACCCTCCAGCTGGAAAGTGCTAGCATCAGTCGACATTATAGAGGATGATTCGAGGGACCTATGTACCAATAAAGAAGGACACGATTTCAGGCGTGAGAAATAAGCTCGTGGATGGCTCTTGAGGCTGTTGCATGACTTCTTCCGAGGGTAGCGAACGTGAGCTTGGGCTCAAACTTGGTTGAGGATGTGGTCCGGGGGTAGTAGTGTTGGTGCCAGTGGTCATGGCACGGATCAAAGTAAGGAGAGCGCACTGCGCATAAAATACCAAAGGCGGGTTTCTCTAGGGTGTAGAGTATCCGGGTATACTTCTTGCCGATATGATGTGGTAGGAACAAGACAAGAGAGAACCGGGAAAAGTAGTAAATTGCTTATCCACGTGACTGAGCAACCCATTAATGCCACCTAACTTGAACTTTCCTTCAGCCACCTTTGACTTGCCTTGACGTGTTTCATTCCTCAACTTTATATTGCTGAATTCATACATGAAGTCCTCTCTAATTCATACACGAAGTCATCCGTTGTATAACTCAGATCTTGCCTTCTTTGTTCAACTTTGCCAGAGCAGCTTCCGCCACTCGAAAACTCGCCATTCCAGTTGGAATACCGCAATAGACAGCAGTCTGCAACAGTGTCTCTCTGATCTCTATCACGGATGCACCGTTGGTCACCGCACCACTGAAGCTGTGCATCAGGCTGTGTCACCGATTCACATCATGTCATCGCTGACGCACCGAATGTGAGCGGCAAGCTGTATATGGGACGATGATTAGTGGCCACTCATAGCGCTAAGCAGAGATAGATATATGTACCTCTGCTTCTTTTTCTTGCGATGCGAGTAAAGCAATGTTGATCAAACTACGTTGCTTCAGTTCAAGTCCAGGGCGTGTCCAAATCATCCCCCAGCCTGCCTACAAAATGTCAGTGTTAGTACGTACAAGAAACTCTCAGTCAAGCAACCTCTGTCGCAAGCTGGATTTCATAAGCGGAGGGTTTCAGAACATATCAATAAGCTTGTCGTACCTCTTGCATTGGCTTCATAAAGTCGGACGTTCCCTACTTTTGGCATCAGCTATGAAAATACATCGCTTGCTCAGGGTTGACGACCTTTGCAAGCTGGTTATCAACATATTCATCACCCTAACACGATGGAGCTCCTTCGATATCTTTCTCTTTGCGGACAAGTGGGAGAACACACCATGACCTTCCTTCGCATAATCATTCCAGCATTGTAAAACTCTTGGTGCGCCTCTGTGTTTGGTTGAATTAAACTTGTCATCGTTGCGATACTGTAAGGTGAGAAACAAAGGCGTATCTTCCATAAATCGATTTGCCCACCTGTTTTCATTGTGTGGTCCGGCCCGAGTACACCCACCCCAGGGTGGGAAGTGCTGAATACACACAACGAGGTATGGCCGGTCAAATGACGATGTGTTATGGTGCTCACGATCCTATTTGGTCTGTTAGCGTGGCATCCTTGCCAATGAGTTCGCCTCATCATTCACAACGAGTGAGAATTCTCTTTCTGTCCTTTACCGATGTCGTATGCTATGCCTAAGAATTTTGGTTGGGTCGGATTGGGTGCCATGGGATATCCGATGGCAGTCCAATTGCGTCGAAAGTTGCCTGCCTCCTCGCAATTATTCATCTTTGATATAGACAACAACGTCCTGAATCGATTCATGCAAGAGATCTCTGGAGAATGGTCAGTGAGAGTGGTGGGAAGTGCGAAAGAGGTTGCAGAGAAATCAGTACGTAGTTCACGAATAATTACTTACAAAAGCAAGGCTTGTCAAAGGATGCTCAAAGTCTATCTATCTTGAATATAGGACTTCATTATTTCAATAGTCCCAGAGGGTCAGCATAGTCCACTAAGCGAATCAACTTTGGTGTCATTAACGGGTAGCCTATCTTAAGCTTAGGCTCACATGTTCGGGAAGTCTACTTGAATCCCAAAGTTGGGCTCCTAGCAACTCATGACACATCGGGAAAAATTTTCGTAGACTGGTGAGGTGATCATATCATAGAGAACCTCCACCTGATTGATACATTGCCAAAGTTCAACAATAGACCCTACGACGTCCCTAGGCGTGGCTAAAGCCGTATCCGCATCCACATTTCTCAGTAACATTCCACCCAAATTTTATGATGCGCCGATCTCCGGCGGTACCGCTGGTGCATCCAAAGCAACCCTCACCTTCATGGTCGGTGCCGCTTCTACAGATGCAAACTTCCCTCTCCTTAAAGAGATCTTCTCGTTCATGGGCACCTCGATCTACGCCTTAGGCGGACCCAGCCTCGGCCTTGCTGCGAAACTGAGTAATAACTACCTCTCCGGGATGATTGCGCTTGCAACCGCGGAGGCTATGAACTTGGGAATGCGCCTTGGTCTCGATCCAAAGGTATTAAGCGACTGCATCGCAACTAGCTCCGGCGCGAGCTGGGTTAACGCCACGACGAATCCAGTGCCGGGAGTATGTCCTGATGCTGTGACAAGTAAGGGATACGAGGGAGGATTTAAGGTTGGTGCGATCTTTGGAAGTTCATACTTGGCGGATCGCTAAAATGGTGATAGGTGCAGCTTATGAAGAAAGACATTACGCTCGCAATTGAAGCGGCGCGACAAGTCGATGCGAAGCTCGTGTTGAGTGACGCAGGTTTATCTGCATATTCTGCAGCCGCAAATGACCCTAGGTGCCGGGACAAGGACTCTCGAGTGGTTTACCGATGGTGAGGCCTGAGGTTCAATAAATCCGTCACGAATCAGTGCTGATGTGACCACGAGAAATTGTAGGCTTGGTGGCATAGAACCGAAAGTAAATAATTGAGGCTGAACACATTTGTCAATCTGATGACTATTGAATGAACATGAAATCGAGACCGTCATAATGGTCAACTTACAGGGCTATCAACGACTCGTTATCCAATACTCTCCAAGGTCTAAACAGATGAGAAGATGGTATAGTGCATCTGTGCCGCCTGTGGGCTTGGGGGACGTTTCGACCCCGGGCAGCGAGCCCTGTAACAGCATAGTTCTCTCTGAGAGACCGTTCTTGTCAGCTAAACCTCTGAGAACCTTCGTCTAGCACCACGAGATTAAAACATGCATTGCATACCCTGAATAGGAAGTGCAAACTGACCAATGTAGACATCCTACTGAAGAACTTTTTCGAGATATTGCCTAAAAGTGTTGCAGCCTCATATTCGGCAACTCGCCCACGGTATAACTGTCCCACGACAACTGTAAATTCGAGAATCGACTCTAAAGCGCTTCGCAGGACTTCCCCAATAGCACGCTGCCCCGATCTTAGCAAACATGCCGTCAGGATATCATCCAGTACTGCCGAATGGCTCTTCGCAAGGGCAAATACGTCGGAAAAACTTGCATCCACCTCACTTCTGTTTTTATCTTTCCCGTGCATGGACAAACGTACGAGGAAAGGCCGGAAGTTCCCAGATATAGCAGTGCCAAAGACATATGCCGTGAGGTTCGATACAAAGGACTGAGCGACGAATCGGAAGTGGAGAAGGGCTTTGTGAGATGTTGTTAAAGTTGGGAAGAGAGGTTGGGCTGTGGCTCGTGTCATGCGGAATAAGGAAACTAATGCATGTTCAACTCGCATGAGGCGCAAGATGAATGCAAAAACGCGCTGATATTTCGAAAGTATATCGGGAGTGATTAGCACTTCAAGCGCGATTGGAGGTTTATAGTCCATGTACAAAAAGTCCAAGGCTCTGCAATGCAAAGTTTAGTGAGCATTCAGTTACAATATGTCGGAAAACGGCATACTCAATAGCTGGAACAGAGAGAAGATTCAGATATCATCTCGGATTCATTAGAAGAGGCATCACTTACATAACGGATTAAGCCACTTATCCCTACCAGATCCGGTGGGCAAATCTCTGATCGCGAACCCAAGCCTATACTCTGCTTCCTCAAGCACGCGGCTCTTAACCCTCTGACCTCCATCGCATTCACTTGAATTCTCACTCCACCTATCGTCGATGGAATCTACAATGACGGTCCGCAAGAAGAAGCTTAGGTCGGCTCCAACGGGTGGCCATGTCTCTCGTTCAAGCAGGCTGGGCGCCAGACCAACGGCCCACGGTTGCTGTTGCTGTTGCTCAGATGAACCCTCATTGCTGACGGGCTTCTTGGTAGGCTTCTGACGCAACGATCGAATAACAAGACCATGAGCTTTATTGTCCACTTGCCCGGCCTCCTTATCAGAGAAGAGGGCGGCAGCGAGCCGAGACTTAAAAGACGGGGAAGTAAGAAGCAGGTACGAGCGGAGGAGAGTAAGGTGAGTCTCAAAGTTGAGAGTGTCTTGGGTAGTTGATGAGGGAGATAGGAAAGTAGCAAGGAGTGCACTGGAGAGAGCCGACGCATGATCTATTAGGGGAGCAAGGACAAGTGAGGTGAGGTGAGAAAGAGTAGGCGTTACAGGTGGCAGAGAGGCGGGAAATTCGTCGATGAAAGATTGGAGAGATTGTGTCATAGTCTGTGCATTGGCTATAACACTAGACGTGACTGGATTTGCACCAGGTTCTAGGTCAAATATGCGGAATATCGCCAACTCTTGGTTGTCGCCTGACGTCTTGATAAATGGAGAGTGGTCATTGGAATTATCCAGAGTCTCAGTCATCCCCCCCAGATAGTGGCCTCTCCACGCCGCTTCGACAAGGGACTGCGTCCAGAACCACTGAATGGTTCCCTGTGTCATAGTGCGTTGCAGCATTGGGTGATCTGGCTGTGCTCTCTCCAACAAAATAAGAGATTTCTGGGCCGCAGGCAAAATATCCAAAAGTTTTCGGGGAAAGAAGTCCGGAAACGCCTCTCCTACTCGATCGAGGATATTGAAGATGTCCGTTTCATGTTCCTCGTCCTCGTCTTCAAAAGATTGTTTGTTGAGGGCTTCGTTGGTGTGACGAGATGCATTCTTGACTGGGTCCGTGTCATAGCCCACAGATCGCGATATTTGTTGGAGATAATCATGAGAAACGTGGGTCAACATGAACGCAAAAATGGCGATGATAGTGCGAGGAGATTGACGCTCGATGTGCTTCTCTAGATGGCTGAATATCGAGGATAACAACACGACGGGCGATGGGTCGAATGTAGAATATTCTTCGGGCGTCTTGTGTTCATCCTGGAAATAAGACGTATGAGAATAGATCACAAAAAGTTCAAGATTGAGTACGAACCCGGCCATACAGCTCTGCTAGAGCAACGAACGTTTCTTCAAATATCTCATAATATATCCATATCGCCGTAAGGGTATTCCGCGGTGAAACAGGAATATTTAAAGACAGATCTTTAGCAAGGGATCGGCGAAGGTGATCTATAATCGTCGCAAGCGCATGGGCGTAAGCATGAACAGTTGGACCGTCTTGGGCAGATCTATCCGACAATCAGGAGTTCACTTTAGCGTTGATATCTTTAAGCGAAATACCTCGCTCGAAGTGATGTCAGGAGAGTCTCGAGCCGCCTAAGAAGCGTCCCAATGGTTAGAAAACGGGAAATGAGACTGATGATATAGTTCTAAGTGAAGACAGTGACACAACAAAAAGTAATGCGTACCTTTGACTGACAACCTCGTCTTTTCCATCGATCAAAATGTATCCTGTATTCTTATCTTGCAGACCAGCTTGTACGAAGCGTTCCGTTAGGGGATTCCACGAGTGATAAACAGAAGAAGTTCCGAGAATAGTCATCCTGAGCGCATTGAGGATATTGCTTTGAGTAACATATATCGTGTCGATTGCCGGATCCCGCCAGCGTAGATTAGCGCTAAAGGTCATTAAGCAGGGTAGTTAGGGGCTGAAGCATTAAAAAATTGGCATACTGATATATCGCAGCTGCGAATACGTGGTCATCTTGTTCCGACAAGAAACCGGTCGAAGATGCTTGGGTAGGGTGTGAAGGACGTAGCCTGTCCCAGGATTGAGATTGATTCTACAGTCATCAGAGCACATTAATGCACCATAGAGATGAAGACACACTCTCATCCTCGAATTACGCGTCACAGCATCTCTCCAGAATTCGTAGCTAGACTTTCGAGGTCGTAAATCCAACGGCGGATTCACCACAGAAGCCTCAAACTTCTGAGGAAGCATAAAAGACATTAAAGTAGACTTTGGATCCTGAGATTGCTTCAACGTGTCCATGATGGGATTTTGCGGTTTCTGAGTCAATGGTGGGACGAAGAATTGGTGTGTGAGGGGTGGTAAGCTGACAAGTGGGGCTTGCACGTCGTCTGAGGAAAATGTATCGTTTAATGGCGGATATCCATCCGTTGGTAATACATCGGGTCCATTGGGGTGGCTATGGAACATGACTGCAGCAGTTGTCGCGTTTGAAACTGTGGAGTCGCGGAGTACATACAATGATACATAAAACCGTTCAAAGTAGTTTCACCACACGTGACCATACATACCAACTCAAACTTTAAAATTAAAGTGATGAACGAAGGCCTAGGAGCCGCAGAGACCGCTTGCTATTCTTTCAACCAGCTGACACTTTTTCAAAAAAAACCGTTGCCTCAATATAAATTTTGTGCACACACATTCTGAACTCAACAGACAACATCAGATCAACGCAACCACAACTAACATTCCCAATCCAATCCACGTACATAAGGTACTCGACGGGTAAAATAAGGTATCAAATCGTAGGTATCAATGGTAAACCTCCCCACCCGACACCAAAAACCAAAAAAGAGACCAAACCAACAAACACGAACCCGAACCCGAACACAAACAAATCGCAAGACACACGACACGGCGCCCTCTACTCAGACCCCGAAGAGGAGCAGAGAATTCACCAGTGTGCTGCGCGTGCGAGTGGTCGTTGGTGGGTCGGCGAGTGGCGGCGAGGGATGGATGGGGCGGCGATAGAGTAAGGTAGAATGTGGAGGGGAGGGAAAGGAAGTACGTAGAAGAAAAGGTATGTATGTATGTGATGCGTGTGTAGGAGATAGAGAAGAGACGAGAGATGAGAAAGATAATAGATAGGAAGAGACATGAGATGAGTGAGATAGATAGATAGATGATGACTGATGACAATGAGAATGAGAATGACGAGATGAGATGCATGATACAATACGATACAACGCGCGTCTAAGGCCGGCAGATTTTCAAGAGAGATGTCGACGGCATTCCTAATGGTGCAGTCAAAAAGCTAGGCGTAGCGCCCAACCCGGTCAAAACACACCAACGCCGGTCCCTTCAGCTCCATACGTCGTCCACCCAAGGTCAAGCTCCAACTCGGCTTGCTGTTCCTCTCCAACAACACCAAGCGACGCGAGAATGCGCTGCATCTCCAATTCACTATCCCAGCCCTCATGGTCATCAATATTCATCAGTCCTAAATCCACTACCGCACCCGCAGCTGTGTCTCCGCCCACACTCGTGCTCGCACCCAGATCCACTATCCCCAGACCCAGCGCCGATTCCGACTCGGACGCTACTTCCTTCGCAGGACCAGCCTCCGCCGACGCCGTGACGCTCCCGGCCGATTGCGCGGCAGACCGTGTGAGGGTCGCTGCAGCAGGGCTCGGAGACGAGGGCGCAGAGAGGGGAGAAGCGAGGATTTCCATGAGGAGATTTTCCATGGTTGCGTCGTCGGGTTCGGTCGTTGCTGTTGTTGTCGTGGTTGTAGGGGCACAGGGAAAGAGGATGTCAACGAGTCCACCCGCTGCAGGGCCATCGGCGAACCGATGGACGCCACCCGTGCTAGGTGGCGAGTGGGCTCGGAGGGTGAGATGGACGGCGAGGGCGAAGGTGAGGCATGTGAGGGTGCAGGAGAGATGGGGAATGTAGGAGGGGGGGCGATTGGCGGTGGTAGTGAAGTTTGAGTGGCAAGAGCTTTGAGGACAGCGTCCCAGCCGCGCTCAAGAGTCCTGATGCGCTCTCGAAGCTCCTCGTTCTCACGGTCACGTGCGCTAGCCTCGACGGAGGCAACGACAGGGAGACCGCGGGCAGCTCGTAGGGCTCGATTCTCCTCTTCAAGCTCGGCGACACGGTGTTCAAGGTATGCGAATTGGGCTTTGCGACGGTCACGGGAGTTTTGTGCGGCGATGCGGTTTCTGTGGGCACGGGCCTCTTTGCGCTCTTCGGACGAGGCTTCAGAGCGCGGACGTTTGCGAGAAGTGGGAGAGCCGGATTCTGAGGGAGAAGATGGGAGAGAGGCCATGATTTGGCTGGAATGTCGTGGCGGTCTTGAAGAAGAAAGTTTTACTGCGGAAGGCAGGACGAGTATGTGGCGATCGTGGGAAAATACGTGGCGAAGACGTGGCACTATATATCTCTTCTCCACACAAACACGCACAAATACTTTCCGCGTCGGCGTTGCATGCATGTCGACCTCCTTTTGACACTGAGTTTCCTATTTAAATATTGAGTGTCATGTATCCTTCCCGCTCTCTACCAAGACAGTCTTCTTGTCGGGCCCGATTCCCATGGCATCATGCTTGGACTTGAAGCTCCCAACCACGCGGCCCGAGTTCGCTCCCACTGGCCATTTCACGTTCCGATCGTATTAGTATAAGTACACATACCTCACCTGAGTGTCCTTTTCGCTCCCTTCGAGCTCTAACTAAACAGCATGAAGCACGCAGTCCTGAGTTCGATCGTGGCTGAAGTTTGGTCGTAATATAACGTTTTAGAATGATCACATCTTTTTCCCTAATAGCCACCTCCACACTTGAAGTACTCACCAGCACAGCTCTAGCCAACAACGGCATAGCCAAGGTACACGGAGACAGACGCATATTCGACCCAGCACTTCTATCACCAAGCCCCTCATACCCGCCGGTGCAAATATAACACTACTTAGGACGCTCGTCTGCCTCGGCATCCGATTCATGAGTCGTGTCAAGAGCTAACCATCATCAACGCGGTAACTTGATACGACAGATACAACAGGTTCAGGCTCCCAATTAGACACAATTCAAGGCAGGAATTATGTACCGTAGTAAAAGAATTGGCTAATGATAACAGACAGGCCTTGGCACACATTGTCGAGTCCGATTCTCAGACTGCGAATTCTAATGCGATAGGACTATTGTTTGTGCCCACATACATCGCTACTTTGACATATACTCTACATAGATTTTATGTGCATAGGTATAGGTATCGACAATGGTTTACTCATGTCCAACAGCTTTCATGCGGACTCGGCCTCGCTGTAAGTACTCACTCCGCGACTAAAACATAGAATTGGGCCTTTCCCCATTTAAAAATGTCATTGAACGTTAAAAGTGGTCCGGGCCCGGGGGATACCAGGTAATCAATATTCATCTTTCAACCTTGGAATATCAATAAGCGTTTGCACAATACACGGCTCTCCCGTCACTGACATGCCAGGTGCAATTACTTACTAGTACTTGAAGTACATCCACGCCACGAGTAACTTTGAAGCATCTTATGCTATGAGACCTAACAATCACCGCGGAGAGCCCCTAGTGACGAAGAAGAAACCGAACGCATTATTACGCGGAGACCCCATCTATTACGATGCGAACAACATTTATTTTTACAGCTACGACTTGTGGAGACATAATATTAATACGGGCTCAAGCCCAATCTGATCTTGAAGCCACCGTACGCGAACGTGAAATCGCTTACACTGTGTTGAACTTGACACGATGATTCGGACAGGAAAAATGCATACATATGTAGTAGGTGACGTCCTTCCAAAAGGAAAATGGAAAGAAAGAAAAAAAATTCCATTGAAGCATCTTGGATAGATCCTTGTCATGAAGGAGCTACGATGCAGTGTCATTGTTCCGGGTATCTTCGAATTCAAGATAGGGGACGGGGGGAAGCGAGGTTATTGTTACTTACTTACAATAAGTCATTATTAGCTTCCTATGTCGAACTCGGTGGATCCGCCTGTTTATTTGGAAAAGGCCAAAAGCTTGAAGGCGACAATGTTAGATACAACTCATCTAAATAGACATGACAGGCCGCGAAGGAGCTACGTATCGTTTTATCTCTTTTCCAACACGGTTCCGAGTTGCGGTTCTATTAATACTTCAAATATACTTCTTTGTATTCTCGTAGATCTACTAATACCCCGGCTGGTTGAGTCGACCGTCACGGTTTTGTCATGAGTCTCACTGCGGATGAGATCCCACGTCACCTAGACTTTGCTCCAAACTCTACTTCGCTTACTAGCCACGTAAATCGTCTTACGATCAGTTGTAGTAAAACCAGAAAGCACATGTAACAGTAGCTAGTACTAAGTAAGCTTGAGGTTCACATGGGACTTTCACTTTCAGGTTATGCAGCCTGAGGCTATTTGACACCGGCAGCTCGAAGGCGAGTCAATTTCAAAACTTTCAGCATCTCTGGCGAGTGTGTAGTGCCGAACTCGGCGATCATGATCATTGAGAGGGTGGTGTCAACGCAGCGGCAGACTCAAACGAGGATGTAGTATCTGAGTCAAGAAATTTGACCTTTTCCTTTCAAGGTTTAGGTTATGTCATTAATTTGACATATAACAACCTCAAAGTTGCTGTGTTAGGAAATCTATAGGGTTGGATAAAATGTGTCACGACATCAGACGTGCTAGAATGTAATTTGAGCTACTACAGCAAGCTCCGCCACCCCATATGAAACCTAGACTCTGAAAACGTGTCGAGAATTGAAAATGTCAAGGTCTAGAATAGTCCACAAAAAGGAAACTGAATTCGATGAAGAAGCACAATCAAATTCAAGTTGTGGATTCTATAGAGTAACTGTTATAATCTGCCCAGTGAAAATAATGAAAGAAGAGAAAAGGTATACCGGTTCGAGATCATATCGTCGCAGGAAGATCGTCAATTGCCTTCTGCAATCTCCGCAGGAACTTCCATGAATCTAAAATGCTGCCTGCACAACGTTGGCACTCCGATACCATGGCCACCTGTGCCAAGAACTCCATTCCAAAGATCACATCACTTGTCGGACGCACGCTCAGCTCCTCCTTCGCCATCTTCTCAAACTGATACCACCACTTCGGTATGGCATGCATAGAAAACGTCGACCCATTGCATTGCATGCATTTTATATCCGGTGAGACTTTGACTAGCGCGATGGTGGCGCTGGCGCGGCGTCGATGGAGATCAAGGAGTTGGTGGTATGAGTATGCCGAGATGTATTTGAGATCTTCGAGAATGGGTGCATCAAGAACCTGAATAGTGAGCGTGTATTTTGATGCAATGCGAGCCTCCTCTTCAAGTTCGAAGCGGCACGCTATAGCGTAAACACGAATAGGCTCTGCTTCAACGAAACGCGATGCTACCAGAAGCTTTCGTAGCGTGGCTGTGACACCCGCGCAATCATACTTGATAGCGACACCGAATAGGGAAACGAGTTCATCGAGTGACTGGATGTGGGGGTCTTCTCTAGGATAGATAAACTCGAGGAAGGTGCCAAGAATGGTCTTTGTCTCAGACGTAGATATGACTGGAACATTGTGGGTGACGGCGGGATCTTGAGGCAAAGAGAACATATCATGGAAGACAGATGATGCAGCAGTGAGTATGCATCGATGGACACGGAACTGAGCAGGATTTTCTTGCTCGTTGGATTGAAGAACTATATCAGCATCAAGGGAATCGAAGCAATGTCGTCGGGCGTCCATGAGAGAGTAAGACAAGTAAGTAGGACTATGATGGCACACATTTATATAAGTATGTAGCAGCAAGCAGCAAGCAGGGCATGCCCAAGTGGTAAAAAACGGAACAGAAACGTAAGTCCGATCAATCTCTCGCCCGGGTCAGTATTATTTACTTACAGTGGGCAGAAAATGCACAATGATGTCCGTCGAGGTTCTTGCTTCTACCCCGGCTTTTCGTAAGACAGCCTAGAACCCCATCTACGATCGCCTTCCTCTTCATTTTGATGGGATTCACTGCTGATGTCGAACACACTTAGTTTGACAAAAACACGTCGGGGTTCGAAATTTGCTTGCCCCTTCCTGGCTCCTGGAATTCCAGTGAGATTCGAGACATTACCTGCATCTGAACATGCCTCCGACGGCCCTGAACATTGCCTCTGACGACAATCTCTTTTGCCCCGGCCCTCCTTTTTGGGCGGGCTTCGAATGAGGGTCAGACTTGGGCCTTGGCATGGTGTTGGAATCAAACTGTGAACTTTGACCGTGACGGCGCTTGACCCCGTTTGAAGGTCGCCGTGACAGTGCGACGGTGCGGTAGGGCAGTGCGTGTTGGAATCAAACTGTGAAACTTTGACCGTGACCATGCTTGGGTGACAGTGCGGTGTGGTACTGCGCCACCACAGCTGTACAATACTTATATGGTTTCCGAAAATAATGTCAGTCACGTGTTTTTTTTTCAAAGGTGAATTTAGATGTCATTATTTTTGGGAACTGCTGTAATGCCTTGTAACTACCCAGGACATTCATTGTATATATATATTTTCACATACATTTTTACATTGACCGCGCTTTGGACATCGGACTTAGCTACAAATGTGCAGACTCTGCAACGAGGCCGTAACTATTATACTCATTCGAATCTTATCAAATGATAAGATTATAAATATTCTCTGTCTTGCGTGAACTGAGAGCGTAGCCTACGGCGACAAAGAGACCTTCCTATTTTGGACATATGTTGTTCGGTATTGCGGATTTAGCCGAGGTTTCTCATTTCCGCTTAACTAGACGTGGGCCATCCTTACAACGCCCCGTTGTCTTCCTGCTTACATCTTATCACTCGAACAGGCTCCACTAACTTTTCAGATCCAGTCACACGAGTGGATTCATACGTGACGGCATCACGGATTGACATTCTATTCATGTCAGAGATTCCTTCAAGAAACATGTCTCCGGTGGTCCAAGCATCGGGGGTAAATATCCGTGTTGTGCACAAGCCCAATCGCTCACCCCTGCTACTCAATGCCGCATTGCCGTCCCTCCTCGGATGTCCGATCATCGGGAGCAAATTGTTATATCCGGTGAACTCACATCATATGGCACATCTTTTGCCCACAGGTATAGTTATACACCGACTTTTCAAGGTACTTGCTCTAAGGGTGTACCCTAGATCAACAAAAGCCACAATCCACGACCTCACTCGAGCTCATCCGAACTCTTCGTTTCTGGGGGAAAAATTGCAGAGGAACGCCTCCGAACATCTTTGATTTTGTATAATCTCAAGCGATCTCTTCCAACCAAAGTTTGAATATGCTATTCTCAAACCTTGCGATCGTATGTAGTGCAGACCGCTCACTCAAATCGCTGTGCACCTTTAATGTAAGGATGCGGTATCATCAACCCCCACGCTGTGTCGGCACTCTGGGAGTGAATATGTAGATTACCTATACTCAGGCACTCGAGGATTTAGAGTTTCTCATTCGTGTCCGGTCCTGAGGTCCTTATAGATGGCATCAGATTTGGTACCACACGGTGACTCGCAAGCCTTGGTCTATCAACATATCACGGTTTTGATGTTGGAATGGCATTTGACGGCCACGCTTGTTGGTTTGGTTTACATAAGATGAAAGGTTCAAAGATTGATTCACGTCCAGACCTCCATACGGGGTGGCGTGGCGGTGGGAGGTTCGCTCAAAATCACCCGAGGAAGGGGTAAGTAGGATGGCATCAAACGTTCGTGCCAGAGCTTTACTAAATGAGCGGTGATTGCTATGGTGAGATTCAATATGGTACTTCTCTGGATCAAGAAAGTGGTACATCTGTGCGTGTGAACCCCTGGCAACTATCAGAGAAACAACACTACCTCGGACCATGATATTATCCAACTTCGCCAGTGGCGAATCCTTCACTTGATTCATTTCGAAGGGCAGGAGCTCAAAACATCGATGATCGCAGGCACGAAGAGCTCGTTGAAAGCAGGCTCAATATTGAGCATCATCTTGTCCCGCAAGAATCCCGGCGAACGAAACAGAAACTCGAAGATTTAATGTCAACTGAGCATGTGGGTGGACGGTGATAACTTCGTAGCCGCACCTATGTATCACAGTCGGAAGCGTCGGCAGTAAGTCAGTTCCGTATGAGGATTAAACATACGTGTAGTGATCGAATACATCAATTATCCATACATA
Organism: Termitomyces titanicus; assembly: GCA_017657335.1. NCBI lineage: Eukaryota > Fungi > Basidiomycota > Agaricomycetes > Agaricales > Lyophyllaceae > Termitomyces > Termitomyces titanicus. The sequence goes on along the minus strand of JAGGAX010000003.1, from coordinate 65,174 downwards.
CGGAGAGTGGGCTTGCAAGTCACCAAATTGAGTTGGGATAATGAGAGGGTAACAACCATACAACAGATGAACTGTCTTGTGTGGTTCAAAGTTGAGAATGTATATTTTAGGCATGGTGGGGATACATACTTAGAGAAGATCGGTTTCGAAGGTCACCATGACCACGGCTTGTTCATGTCACAAAACGCCCGTGCAGGCTTCGGCGGTGCAATGTGAGGACCTGATGAGGCGTTATGTAATTAAGGTGAGCTTCAATGGTTACACACCTCTCGTAAACCGAACGACGTCTATCATTCGGGTCATGGTATAAGTGCGTAAATTTAACCGTTAAAACGACGAGAGAAGTACATGACGCATTCCTAATTACCCAAATGTGGAAGCGCAGCAGGCCCGCAAACTACCATATCGGACTTGACATATTCGTCATAACAGTGCCTTTGCAGTGACTTGTTACCATTGGCATTGGAGGTGATTTGACAGTTCCTCACTAGAAGTACTTCAGGCACATGGGTACACGGAGATAGCCTAGTTCGAAAGAGTTGTTTCAGGAAGCAGAAATGTGTCAGGAACAAATCTTGTTAGGAGAGGAAGCTAGCAGTATCGGTCGGTGGAAAGCGAGAGGTGTATTCGTAGAAGGAATTAGGAACGTCTGATTTCTGAAAGTAGACAAGAGAATTCATGAAAAGCATGTTGATCAAGCTTGGATGAGTCAAGAAAACACTTCTGTTGCAAGCGGCGGAATCAAGCCAAACCGTGGAAATAACTATTGACAGGACCATGATGTGGAGAAATTTCCGATAGAGATTCCGCGCTGTCTACGCGACAATTTAGTCCTTCATCTCAACGTCATCGTCATCATCATCTTCTTTCTCATTGGTACTGTCCGCAAGGCCGGCACGTTCGAGGGCCTCCTTGGAGGTGTAATCGACTTTAACGCCTCGTGTACGTCTGCCAGTGGAAAGGATCGCAGAGGGATCGATCTCATCATAAGTTTCCTGTATTTTCAGAAAAGAGAACAGGTCAGCAGGACTCTCAGGTATTGCAGGCAGTCACAAGAAATAAAATACGAAAATCGCGTGAACAGTTGTTTAGACGCGTCAGAGGGAAGGGACAACAGTGGGGAAAGACCCGGCGCGGTGGGATACGAACCTCTTCATTTTCATCTTCCTCCTCTTCTCCGTCATCATCGTCTTCTTCCTCCTCCTCCTCTTCTACTTCCATGCTCTCGTCATGGGCGGGGGCTTTTCCTTTTCCTTTGTTGTCGGGCGACGCGACGTTTTCAACACCGGTTGTGGCGGTGGCTCTGAAAAAGTGTCATGTAACGCATCAATAGGTATAAGAAGACATACTTGGGATCTGTTACACTGGAGGACATAATGAAAAGAGGCTGGGGACACAAGTGGTTGAAGTTGAACGTTGAACGTTTGAACCGTAACACTTGGTTGAGAAACGCGCAGTTGGTGTTTATTTGTGCAATTTACATGATTACGTGACCAGCGACCTTGAAGTCGCAAAGTCTTCACCAACCTTGATGTCGTGGCATAGAAAGTTTGCGCCCCAAACCGGGTTTCTCGCGCTTGTCTCTAGGCCTGAGCAGGCTCTCGTGGATATAATTGAGCTACTGAACAGATCTGGGACTTGACCGGACAAGTCCGGTGGACTCCTGGAGGAACTGATTAGACCCATGGACACTTGGCCGCCGCTGCCGCCCGTCACATCATCTGCCATCAGGCCAGGTCCAAATGCGCTTATCTTTTCTGTGATGCGTTTACCCTACAGGATTATCTCAGCATCTCTAAGTGTCAACTTGGAATCCATTCCCAGAGGATATCTCATGCTTGTCCGGATCCTTCATGGCGAAGGGCGTAGTCGCTGAGTCCTCCATCGACGCTGTGCGCTCAAACCACTCTGGAAGCTCTGCTCCAGCGCATTCAACACCCTCTTCTCGTGCCTCTGTACTCGCGTCGGTGGTCCCCATGTTCCGAAGACCGGCCGACAATATTCACAAGGCTCCTTTGCTTACCCTGAAGCTTTCTTCAGAGTCGTTCCTAGACACGACAGTAACCGACGATGTCACTGAGCAGCCTCTTTATACCGTCAAGACCGTCGGGCCAACGACTACTATCAAGCGAGCTGATCCATGGGATGGAGACACCAAAACCGCCGAAATCAGGTGGTCCAGAATCATCCCTCATAAGGGGAAGAATGTCTCGGACGGAGTACAGATACAGATGAGAGGCGTAAGGTGGCAAGGAAGCGAAACTTTCCTCAAACGCGGCACCCTGTCAAGGTATGTCTGTCACCATGTGTATATTTTCCCGTGACCCAAGCAACCTATCAGCGGAAGGAAGTTCTACATACCGAAATATGCAGAGAGTTTGAAGTGGAAACGGCAAGGGAACACATATTGGGTGCGTTGTAATTTTCCAGTTTACTCAACCGACACTCTTGAGCCAACTCAATTAGTGTACAACGGCCGCGGTTAAAGGGCCAATCGCGACATTAGAACTAGTCGATGAACCCCCCACTCGACAGTTCCAAATCTTCGAAACCCTGTATGATAAAAACGATGCCCGCCCAATGCTGGTCCACCATGGGGTTTCTACTCTATTGCTTGACTATATGCTCGTCACTGCCCTTTTTCTTGTCACTGATCCGCAAGCATGGACACACTCCCAGACTATCGACATTATTAACCAGACAGGAGATGCTTCCGACCATCTCGGCCTTGCAACTCCGAAGTCCACTGCGGCCAATTTTTCTACCTCCAATCAACAATGGAGAAAAATACAGTACGGCGAGCCCATTTATCCTAACCGCTTCTCCACCTCGTCGCACTCCTCTCGGTCTTCTTCTCCGGAAGCGCTCACGCCAACATTCATATCTAGTGAACAGACGGAAGAAGTCAAATATGAGCATCCCATATATCAGCCGGGACGATCCTCTAGTCCAGCCCCATCAGAGTCTGAGAGCGTTAGCGACCGCATGTACTTCTCGCCTCTAACGACGCGATCGCATAGTCCTGCTTCCGAATCAATTTTCTCTCCTGTTTCGCGCAGCGCTGCGCCCTCCCACACGTATCTTGATCCATCTTTTTACAGCGATGATGAAATTGTTCCGCCCGTGCCGCCGATCCCCCCACACTTCACCAGTACCAACTCTGAGGCAAACCACAGCTCTCAATCACGACCATCCTCCGCCCACTCAACTGCCAGTTCCAGTGCCCGTCGTCTTCCCGACGTCCCTGTCCTCCTTCCGGTTCACCCACTAATTCCACGGCCGAGATCAACACCACCACGTCCACGAACGGCTTCATCAATCAATCACTTCGACCAGGCAGCGAGCGGTCCCTCCGTCCCACGCATTGACACCGTTTCCGACCCATCGGCCACGCCACGACGACCCCGACAGCTACCTCGGCCACCCCAGGTAACAACGACAGCGTTACATGGTGGCGGACAGCCACCCTCTCGCCGCGTCCGTACCCGCAGCGCGAGCCAAAGCCGCGCCATGCACGAGAGCGAGAAATGGCAGCCACACATAGGGTATGGCCAGCGTTCGCTGCCGACTCCGCCCACATCAAGCTCACAGAGCGGCACACGGGCGGCGCCATTACATCTGCGGCGCATGGTGTCGGAGGACGGGCGATATGTGGTTTACAAGGAAGTGAATGACAATCTTGGGGATTGGGATGGGAGTGCGGAACAGGCTGTTGCATACGACATGCCGCCGCCTGCATACAATTCCATCAACTTCTCACCCACAGGTTCGCCCATGCAAGATTCAGCATCGCCCTTATCATGATACACGTCCTCGAACAGTCTCTCGGGGGCTTATCTCTTTGATAATGACTCGGATGATCATACCTGGCAGCGCTAGGAAAAAGGGTCAACCCAATCTTAAGAGCATAACGGTGTGTTTCTGTGTTCGAATTTGTAACACCAATTTTCAAATCAAGAGCAAGAATACAGAATCTCATTGCCAAATGTATCAATTCGCCGCCTCTACTGTCTTGCTACGTGCCTTCTTTATATGGACATGCAGCAATCCCTCTGTGCCATCTCTCGTTACTGTCACTCTCTATCTGTAAAGCTTTGTACCGGTTCCTATCGTCACCGTTATCTGGTTTCGGGGCGGTGTCCTGGTCCCGTTCAATTAACTCATATTCTGTTAATGTTTATCCATCCTCTTGTTCTTATACCATCTTTGTTGGATCCTTCATTCTGTTCCAATCTTCCTGTCACGTTCTTCTGATATTCATGTTGCCATTATCATTCAGTAACATTTTCGACAACATCCCAACCCCACATCACATTCCATTCGACTTCCCTCCTTATCCTCATTCTTGATACTTCTTCGATGCGTCAGTCCTTTGGTGCATAATTTATGGGGGTGAACCTATGTTTATCCCTATGCCATACAAAAACCACTGGATATCCACACGATGACGGGCGCTCAGGCTAGCGGCGTCATACTCAATAGATTTACAACTGATTGACAAGTATTAGTGGATCAGAGTTGTTATATTCGTACTCTTCCAATCGCAATCTATTAGACAACTTTCTCGACTTTCGTTTGGCTTGATGTTTAAAGAGTTTGGTCCGGTCCGGATGAATCTGACGGATCGAACTGTGTCCCCACAAGTGCCATGTGGACTTCGAAGAGATCCTCGTTTCTGATCTATGTGCTTGGAGAGGCCTTAGTCTCTCCCTTTCTAACTTGAAGCAGAGCTACACACCAATACTTGGTGAGGACTATGGCCTAAACGATTTGGAGACTATTAGATACTCAAGCTTCAAGTCTTGCTCTGTTATTAGACAACTTTCTCGACTTTCGTTTGGCTTGATGTTGAAAGAGTTTGTCCGGTCCGGACGATTTACGTCGGAAAAATCCTGGTAGGCTCTTGTGACTTGTCACCTGATGCGCTCACGGGCTCGGCTGATTATGATTTCTCCGACTCAGGATCTGACGGACCGAACTTCGCCCCCACAAGTGATATGTGGACTTCGAACTTGAGATCTCGCCTTTCAACCTAATCAGCACCAGCACCGTCTCCAGCATAATTATAAGATATATATCGACTGCTCGAGATTGCAAGCAATGTCGTCAACAACAGGCCGCGATCCCATTTTGATCGTTGTGATGGTAAGCTCCCACGTTTTCGGACTTTAAAAGCTTTAAGTTTACTCCTTCATCATCACATATTGATATCTTATCTCTATGGCTTGGTTTTGTCCATCCGAAGGGTGTATGCGGCACAGGTAAATCGACACTCGGAAATGCATTGTCTCGGTCGCTAGGATTTCCCTATGTTGAAGGAGATGACCTCCACCCCGCGTCGAACGTTGCAAAAATGTCCGCCGGTACTCCATTAACGGATGCTGATCGTGAACCATGGCTTGCAGTCATTCGAAGAACAGCTGAAGCTATAACGCTCGATCACGACGGAGACAAATCACCGAAGCCAGGCGTCGTAATAACCAGTTCTGCACTCAGACGCTATTATCGGGAGATATTGCGTGGTACACGGAGAATAGAAGGGGAAGGTGCCCCGAGGACAAAGCCCACGACATACTTTGTCTTCATCGACGGCGATATGGATGTTTTGCGCGAGCGTATGGAGAAACGTTCAGGACATTTCATGAAGGCATCGATGCTTGACAGTCAACTGAAGACACTGGAGAGTCCAGTGAGCGAAGATGACGTCGTCGTAGTATCGTTGCAGGACAGTACGGAGGAGCAAGTGAAGAAGGCAGTGGAGGGACTTAACGAGCTCGTTGGCCGTGACATTAGATCCTGAGAAGAGAAATTTGATGTCAGGATGGTACGGCTTCTCCCTAATCACTGTCAAGGAGTTTTCATCTCAGGTGTTCTTAAGTGCGTCTTCAGTCATCCGATCCTGAGGTGGAAGAGGCTTGTTTGTACGATCCTCATGTTATAGTCCTTTCAGTCCCGAGATGATTCCACCTCGTTCGTTTTCCCCATTTTCGCCGAACAAGATTAACTATCCTTGGTGGCGAACAAGTCTGAAATGATACTTATTGTAACAGCTTCAATCGCCTCCTAATCAAGGCTTGGCAGACATGGAATGTTTTACATGGGCGGGCAGGCGGCGAACTTGATTGAGGTCATTTTTGATCTGACTTAAACGGCAAAGCTAGACAAAGGCTCTTCGAATAGTGTTCTTTCTTTCTTTAGTACCACCACCATGGCCTCACTCCATCCCGAAGATTGCTCGTTTTCGTTTTCAACGGAAGTCGATTTTGAATATCCACGTGTTTTTGAAACATCACTTTGGATGCTACCCACCCAGAATTAGGCCCCGTCGCGTCCTTATCCGCTCTCAAGATCTCGCGTCACTTTTGTCGTGGATCCTTTCTTGAACTTATGGATGGCAACAGTGATGAGCTGCACCACTTTTCTGTCGAGCTTTTTGACAAGTTTGGCCGTGTGCGTCCGTGGCTTCTTGAACCTGGAAATCGATGTGGCACAGGATGCTGGGAAAGAGAACTGAATGATGGACAGATTATCTACGTGTTAGATATATCTGTAGTCAAAGAGGTATGAAATTATCTTGAGGTATATTCGTTAACATCGACCTGTTTGAATAGGTCCGTGGAAGGGGTTTAGGATCCACTATGCTGAAGAATCTCATATCATCTCAACACGTCAATAATCATGATACACTCATGTGCTGGCCTGCTCCTGTTGAATTTACCGACAAGTTAGATCGTATGTTTCTTCAAGAGAAACAAATAGCATTTTTGAGAAAAGCGAGTCGTCGTATCCTTATTTGAAGCCAAAACCATTGAATCTTTCTTCTCATAGAATGGATTCCGGCGTGTTGGACGTACAAAATTCTTTGGTTTTTCTCCCGACCCATCCCATGCTTCTCGCTCTATACCGGCCACCGATGACGCTGATGAACAAGACAAAGAATTTTATGCCTCAGCCGTTGACAGTCTCTCACCCGATGAACTCAAAGAAAGATATCCACTTCACTTCGCTATTGTTAATACGCAGGGTCCAGAGGTAATAGACACGATAAGGAGTCATTATCAATTGGACCCAACTTCTATTCACAAGCCTGATGCCTTGGTTTTCACTCCTCTTCACGCAGCGCTAGGGAGGGCAAACACAGATGCGGTACGGATCCTCTTGGAACTGGATGTCACGGAAGATTCAGAGAACGCGAAGAATGTTGAGGGAACGACGCCGCTTGAGGGTCTTGCCAGCGCAATGCGAGTTCGTTGAAAATTTTATGGGCCAATGGAATGGCTATACCGAGAAGGAACTGACTTGCGAGTTTCTTGTCAAACAAGCAATGGGCATGCCGCTGATGCTCAACAACTTGGAAGGATACATTGCAAAGCGCAAGTGGGGTTGCACATGTGGAGTTTGTGCAGGGGGATGGCTAAGCAAACGCATGCGTTTCCGCTTCCTTTGTATGTGGACATTTTTCATTCCTAGGATTGGCTCTAATGGATGTACAGGTGACGCTGGGTTGGCAAAGGATGGCATGGAGTTTGAGATGGGCGGTTTCCAACGAGGAGTTCCTCGTAACGCGTTTGATATAGTGGACAACGCGACGACATTTCTCCCCCCAGCACTTCAAAGTTCTATCTTCAAAACATTCTACGTCGGATATCAGACCATCTTCGACGTGATTTGCAATCTCCTCGAGCGCACAGACGAGCCGCTGAGTAAGAATGACATTATCACGCGCACTCTTGGGGAAAGAGGTGTATGGTTCTTCTTCAGCAAGGGGGGACAGATCGAGTACGCTTTCGACGCGATCACACACTCGGCCGAAGAGCAATCGCCGCTAGGTGATAGTTCCTTTGAGGAAACATGGGAAGATGATGACGAGTATACGAGTTTGCCTATCTGCGCCAATGATCTGGAGTTCTCGTTGGTGAGGCAACAGCTTGGCCTTTCTCCCAGAGCACAGTGGGGACCTTACGATGTCTTTGATGATGACGATATGATCGACATCGACGACGACGACGACGACGATCTTATGGGAAGAGTGTTAGATCTGCGGGTCATAGAGGCCATGACAAGTTATTTGGCGGCGAGAAGACAAACATGAACGACTCGGATGGCTTCGATAAACAGGATACTGGACCTTCCTCTTGTGGTTTCAATGTTATCACCGTGATTCAAATTGTCTCTTTGTTCATGATATAGTTTTAGTGCAGTAGTAAAATGTAGCTCACAAGCGAGACCACTGACTGGCTACCGACCTATCACTGTAAGATCCCCCTTCATTCATGAAACTAGCAGTTGGTGAACACCAGTCTGTTCACCTTCAATCGATAGAGGACCTTATTTCATGGATATCAAGTGCTGGAGTGGCGTGGGCAAATGTGATGAAGTGAAGGGGTACCACAGCACCAGTGCCACTTACGGGGCCATCATATGAATCATGATGGGACGACCGTGACACAACAGTACCCTCCATTTCGTTTACACGTTACTGAGGGTACGCTGATTATATCTACATATACATACACTTCAATCAATGATACTCGTAATAAACCATACAATATAGCTTTGTTTACACGTTACTGAGAAAATACTTACATGTATTGCGGCCTAGGTGTTCTGTTGCCATCATAGTACAGACCTGTAGCTACCATTTATCTTGCCTATTAGTTTATTATACATTACAAAAAAGTCCAGTGACTTGGCCATGTATGGACTTATCACATCCCTGACCAATAATATATTAGTTATATTATAATGCCATATCTGCAGGAACCAAAATCATCGAAAATACTTGTCAACGTTGGTCCCAAATCGAGCGAGGAGGGAGCAACATGAGACAACGTGATGCTTGTACCGTTTGATGATTTACTACTCGTCTTTTTGTTCCTAAAGTAGATCATACCACATGGCTGATTTTCATCACTCCTGTCGACGATGGCATGAAACTACGCCACAAGATATTTTGTTCATATGGTCCGGTGCGTACGAGGAGATTCCGGCCAGACTAGAGGGTCCCTGTCGCCACGTTTCAAGAGACTCGGAATGGTACAACCAACAGTTGAAAGATGTCGAGAAGCATGGTTTTGTCAGAGGTTCTGATGTGACGTCACTGGGCGACACAACACAGCGAACACTCCCATTTATGTATATGTACGAATGGCAACGTTCTCTATTGTATAGGATCGCAGCAGTGGATAAAATCAGCGTTACGTTGAGTCGTTTGCATATGTGTCGCGCGCACTGTTTGATGATTTACTACTACTCGTCTTTTTGTTCCCAAAATAGATCATACGGCATGGAACTACGCCACAAGATATTTGCTCGTATGGTCCGATGCATACGATGAGATTCCGACCAGACTTTCATTGCAAAATGTTGGGTCCCTATTGTCACGTTGCAGGAGACTTAGAATGTGCACAAGTAAACGTGTTCAAGCTTTCAAGTTTGACTCTAAATCTGGCTGAGTGATGAAAAAATTTGTAGTAAGGTGAAGTATTCAACAAATGTCAATTCCGGAGGAGTGTTTCGAGAAGGTTAAAAAGGTTCGCACGCGCTCGTGTACTCGTGGACCCATTAGCCCGTCTATATAGCATAATGAGCAAAAGATACAATCAGCAATGAAAATGTGTGTCGAGAAGCATTGGTTTTGGCAGAGGTTCTAATGTGACGTCACTGCGGTACACAACAAAACGAACACTCTCTCAACTTCTTTGCCATCACACCACCATCATGGCCTCCTCAGAGTCCTTCGAGCTCGACGACTGCTCGTTATCGTTCTCGATGAAAGCTAACTATGATCACCCCCGCATCTTCAAGAACTTAAACCTGAAAGTGACTCATCCAAAGCTAGGCCACGTTGGGTCACTGTATGCTGTCAAAATCCTGCGCCATCTGTGCGAGAATGTGTTTCTCGAGGTCATGGACGACCACAGCCACGAGCTCCAGCAGTTCTCTCTTGCATTCTTCGATAAATTTGGTCGCGTAAAACCGTGGCTCTACCAACCGGGTAATCGACGCGGCACAGGAGTCTGGGGCAAGGAACTGGATGATAGCATCATCATCTATGTGTTGAATATGTTTGTCGACGATAAGGTATCTGTCCAGCGAGTTTTTCGCCCGTCTATATGCGGTACTGAGTCTCAGGAGCTTCGTGGCAAGGGACTCGGATCGAAGATGCTAGAAAGTCTCCTTGCATCCAAGTATGTCGAAACCGGGATAGACACGCTCATGTGCTGGCCAGAGCCAGCTGGAGAGATGGGGTACAATGAATACGAAGAGCTGAAAAAGGAGCAGGTCAAGTTCTTCAAGAAGGCAGGTGTCATTTCAAAGCTTGAAGTGACGCTTCTGATTTCCGCTACCTTCGTGATTAGAACGGCTTCCGTCGTGTTGGACGTACAGGTTTCTTAGGGTATTCAACCGACCCTGCCCATCCATCTCATGCGATTCCTATGGAGGAAGATGTCACTGAGAAAGGCGAAGACAGCGAAACGAACGGCTCTAAAATCAAAGGCCTCTCGGAGGAAGAAATCGCAAAAAAATATCCTCTGCATTCTGCTATATCAGTTATCAAAGGCCAGGAGGTCGTTGACACCATCAGATCCAACCACGAAACCGATCCAGCCTCCATACACGAGCCCGATGCATACGGGTACACACCCATCCATATCGCGCTCTCCGCGACAAATCCTGATGCGGTGCGTGTGCTCCTGCAGCTGGGAGTAGAGGAAGATATGAAGAACGCCAATAACATCGAGAGCAGGACGCCGTTCGAAAGTTTGACTGCTGCCATGGAGTCCTCGCGGACATTCTCGGAGACGATGTTGGATCAATGGAAAGGGTATAAGAACGACGAAATGGAATGCGAGTTCTTGATAAAGCGCGCGATGGGACAATCAACCATGTCCGACACTTTGGAGGACTATATGGCCAAACGCAAATTTGGTTGTACATGTGGTGTTTGCGCTGGAGGATGGCTGTCTATGCGCATGCGGTTCCGTCTTTATTGTACGTATCTTCTTTTCTGGAGTCAAAGTGTTTTCGGCTGAGACGTGGCAGGTGGCGCCGAGGAGGCCAGGGAGATGATGGACGACGCATTGGCTATGAATCTCTTCAAGAATCGTGTTCCATGCAGCGACCCAGATATGCTGGTCGACTGCGTGTCTGACTATCTCCCACCACAACTCTACTCGTCCATGTACAAGACATTCTACATCGGCTGGCAGTCTATCTTTGCTGCGATCGCAGACTTTCTGGAATGCACGGGTCAACCATTGAGCGAAAACGCTATTGTCGCCCAGAGCCTGTCGGAGAGGGGTGTTGATTTTTTCTTCCAGAAGGGCGGTCGGGTTGTATATGCCTTTGATGCACTGACAGATGGTGCATTGCAGCAATCGCCTTTGGGAGATGGATTCTTCGAGCAAGTCTGGCAGGACCAGGACGTTTGGATCAAGCTGCCAGTCTGTGATAATGATTTAGAGTTTGATTTGGTCAGGCGGATGCTGGGACTTACTCGTAATGTGCGCTGGGGCCCATACCAAGGTCTGATGACCATTGGGTCGTATACGGATGAGGAGGAAGACGATGACTCAGATGATATGAGCGCGGATGAAGACACAGACGAGGATGGCAGTGAAGACAGGGAAACGGATGAGAGTTTGCACCTCGAGCTTCCTCCGGCTGCACGCGAAGAGTTCAAACGCTTGATGGACGGTTGGGTGACTTCGTTTGTGAGACCTATTCCTACGAATTTCGGCCTTGACCACCTTGATTGATTCACCAAATGGTCCTAAGAGTTATAAGAAAAATTCGCTGAATATGAAATGTCTGCAATCCTGTAGTCCGTAGTAGCCATGCTTTGAAGAACATACATAAAACTAGAATCAGAGTTCAGACACGGACAAGAGAAACTGTCCTCGGCAATAGCCGAATTGGGCGAGCGACGCGTGTGCATCGTGAACACTGAACGCGTCAGTCACCTGTATTTGTCCTCAGTTTCCTTCTCTTCCTTACCATGGTACGCCGCCCTTGTATACGTCCAAATTTACTTCCTAATCTTGGAACTTACAGGCCAGACGTTACGACAGTAAGCCTGATCAATCTCTTGGAATCCGTCAGCTAAATAGCATGAACTCCAATCAGGTCGAACAACTATCTTCTCGCCAGAAGGTATGCTCTCTCTTTCAAATACATGAATTCATACTGATCTTTTCCAGGCCGGCTTTATCAGAGTTAGTCATCACCAGCACTTCCCCAAGACACTTACTTAAACCCCATCATAGTCGAATATGCCATGGAGGCTATTTCGCATGCCGGGACAGTTCTAGGCGTTCTTGCGACCGATGGCGTTGTTCTAGCGGCCGAGAAGAAGGTTACTGGAAAGCTCCTTGACCTGTCTGGCGCTAAGGAAGGAGGGTACGGCGGTAGTGGCGAAAAGATCTATCTTTTGAATTCGTGCGTCTCTCCACGCATAACGGGATGTGCTTGAGGAAACCTGACGATCTGGAACGACCTCTTTTGGGGGCTCTAGGAATGTGATAGGTGGCGTTGCGGGACTCACAGCCGATGCAAACTCGCTCATCAATTTCGCCCGGACGGCGGCACAACGACATCTGCTGATGTATAACGAGGACATACCAGTTGAGCTGCTGGCACAACGGCTATGTGATATGAAGCAGGGATATACACAGTACGGAGGTTTGTCACCTCACCGATAACCCCTTGGCTTTTCGCTCATTCGCATCTTCGTTCCTTTGCTCGTATACAGGTCTCCGTCCATTCGGTGTCTCTTTACTCTACGCCGGCTACGATCCACACTACCAGTTCCAATTATACCATTCGGATCCGTCAGGTAACTATTCGGGGTGGAAAGCAACATGCATTGGCGCAAACAATGGGACGGCGCAGAGCCTTCTCAAGCAAGAGTACAAGGACACAATCGAGGTTAAAGATGCGATTGGTCTTGTGCTTAGGACAATGAGCAAGACGATGGACAGCACAACACTGAGTAGTGAGAAGCGTAAGTTTTCACTTGATTTCGTTTGAAGTTCTGATCAGTGAATCTCGGCTTGCTGATAGTTGAATTTGCGGTCTTGACTCTGGACCCGGAAACGAAGCAGCCAAAAGCGAAAATTTATAGACCTGCGGAGATTGATGCACTGTTGCTTGCTGAGGGCTTAACAAAGAAAGACGAGGATACCGAGATGAAGACGGCTTGATTGCGCATGTACGGCTGTATTTCTAACACAATTTGTTACTTTTTTCCTTGCAAGCGCGACTCTGCTTATTTCCGACGGCGATGATTAGCCCACCCAGCCCTCTAGGAGGTTCAATCGATTGTCTACTCTGTCACCGAGAGACCTTTAGAGGATAATGTTGAAAATTGGAATCTGATATACAAATGAAAATGTTGATAGGTGCAAAGTACAGAAGTCAGGATAGTATTGATAGATTTCCACGATGAAGATAGCAGCAACGAGACAGATAAATCCACTCCCCTTCCCAATCAATGACAAGCCATGGTCTTAGGACCAGACGTTTCTGTTACCAGATCGTTCACGCTTGAAGCAAAAATGTAATGCCCGATTGCGGCGCCGAAGACTGTCGCCATGATGAGATACGCCTGTACAAGCGATAAGCATGGACAAAGCGACGACAAGATGAACGAAGAGCTGACATTGTATGTCATGAAAACGAGCATAAGGAAGAACGAAAGGAAGATTGTTAGGCCATACAATGACGCCCTGATCACACGAGGAAGGGATGGAATCGGTGTGCTACAAAAATGATCAACGTTTGAGACTTGGTCACTAACAAGACCTACCTTTGCGAGGGCTTCTTCACTCTCCTGCCGTTCAACAGCCCGCTCTCTTCATAGCCGTATTCCGGGCTGTTTCTTCCGCTATTTTCTGGACTAGCACGCCCTTTGCCCTTCTCAGACGCCAGAGAACGCGCAAGACGAATATCATATTGCTTTTGAAATGCACGGAGCCATTCATAGAAGACACCTAGAGCGACGATGATAAGACAAGATAATACAAATCCCTTTGTGCTGCGAATATGCCATGAGGGAAAGACGATGCATGTGTCGACGATTTGAGTGTTCCTGTATTTATATGTCGGTTCTATGTGATCTTTGTATTTAGAGGCGCTTAAAAACATACCAGAGCATGTGCATTGAACACATGGGACCCATGGGCATATCATGACCACCTTGGGCGGTATGGCTGGCATGTAGTGAGTGATCCATGAGTAAGTTTGTACTGAGTCTCGAGACAGGGCTAGCCGCATGTTTACTTTCCTGGGTCACATGATTGAACTTATTCTTTCGAAAAAAGCTGAAAAAACCAAAGTGATTCACCACTTTCAACTGTCCCAGAGAGACTTGAACTCTCGATCTTCCGATTTGAGAGCTTAACAGTCGGACGCCGTAACCAACTAAGCCATGGGACAGGCGAAAGTTTGAGCGCTATCCTTGAATATATCGGTACACTTGAATCCGGGTTCGTACCATGGCTAACGGTATACTACCAGTATGCGATTATAAGCCTGCTTATCCCTCCCCCCAATGTCAGTTCCTTTGCGGGGCACCGAAGAGAGTGGTGCTCTGATTATTGACGAGACCACCGAAGTCCCTGCTGGCGAGGAGTCAGATGATGAAGGGACCTACCGACCATCTGGCTCATTGTAAGAATCATTTTGTCGAGATGTGTGCATTCAAAACTTCAAGTTTCAAGTATTGTTTATTCTTTCTGGTAGCTTATCTAGCACTCGATGGACTTAAAGTGAGCTCACATTCTCTGCTGCAGAGTATATAAAGCAAAGGGATATGGATAGCAAGCTCCATACTGTTGCAGTCCAACAGGTCCCTTAGTTGGCCTCAACAGAAGATTCAGAGGTTTCACGACTGTTGTAAACAGGTTATCATCTCTAATCTCTTTCGAGAGTTGACTCCTCGCTTCCCTAATTCGATATTGGACGCGCTTTGAACAGTTTGCTGGATAACATACTGCCTTCTTGCTCTCTCCTCACCGTCGTCCAAACGCTCGAGAATCTTTCTAAAAGACACTACAGCCTTCAAAATCTTCAGGTTCGTGACGTAGACGGTTCGTTGGACACATGTGAGATACTTCCATATCCCGCCTATTGGATGATCGTTCCACCCGTGATCAGTCTGTATAACTGTAGCTTGAAAAGTTACCTTGGTTTTGTTGACCCATGCAAGTCCGAGTGTACGACGAGGGAGTATTAAGTGTGTATGTGTATCAAAGACATATAACGCAAAGAGAATATAAGGGCTAATAACTTACGGCGCCTTCTCAGCCGTTTGGCTCGTGTTCGTGAGTACCTCTTCCAAAAGGACCTTCTGCGGTGGAGCGTCTACTCCAGTAGATGCAGGTGCCGTCGCTGAATCAATCGTTCCCGGAGAGAGAGAATTGTTCGCTCCCTCAACCGGCCGCAGTTCTTCGCCTGTCCGTTCTCGTGCGATTCGAAGGAAATGGTCGGAAGAGAGACCGCGAGAGTCAGAGAAGCGACCCCAGACAGCCTGCGCCTCTATAGGTTTGAGATTAGCGCTGACAGAGACGTATGGTTTTAACTGTTTATTTGAATCAAAAATTGGTAAGTTTTGAGGGCTTGGTGCGGCTGGGCACGTACGGGGGAAGAGAGAATCTCTTCGATTCGTGGCGCGACGAATACGCGAACTTTCTCGTCAAGAAGACGATATTTCGCCTTTCCTCCTACAACATGTTTACCAGGGGCGCCTGTACGCAAACCACCAGGTAGGAACGCCTGTCGTGTACCTTAGTATGTGTGATTGAGGTCAGATTTGGGTGCTGGCTTTCAAGATCCTGGATGACATACCCTTGTAAAAGTCTTTGTTTCCTCTCTTGGGTGTCAGAGGCCTTCTTGAGGCCTTTGAAAGCCGGACAACGGTGGGGAACATGAAGACAGTCTCGCCGTGATTGCGACAATGCGAGGTGGTCACCGATGTCGAAAAAGTTGTGCACGTGCTACAAAGCCGAACCGGAACCGTGAACCGGGCCGACAAACCGCTCCAACCGTTAGCCTTTGCTCTTTGTTGGAAATGGCGAAGAAGGGCAAAGACGACACGCCCACCGCAAACGGTGTCGCCAATCGCGATATTATACAGCGCTTGAATTTTCTTTACCAGGCCAGCGTGTATCTCAATACCCTTCCATCCTCTCAACAATCCTCGAGACCCAGCACACTGAGCACAGACACCAAACCTGGTACACCAAAGGATGTCAAGACAACAAGAAAGAGGAGAAATAAACCGTTGAGACATGTCACAACTGCAAGTGAACTCTCCAGATCGTATATCGCGACGATGAAATCTGTCGGTCAAAAGACTACGGTCAAAGTGTATGTCCAATCAGTTGTTCAGAAATTCATCTCTTCTATACAATATCAGTGACCCTGGTGTAAAGCGATCTCTGTGCAAAGAATGCGATTTGACATTGATCCCAGGTGCCACAGCTACAGTGCGCGTTAAGAGTATGTTAGCATGTCCTCTCCTCGCGTCCATTCCATTATTTATGATATCTTCAGGATCGGCCTCTCATGGTCACATTATGATATACACCTGTACAGGATGCAAGACCTCTCGAAGAATACCTGCCCCCTCTACACTCAAGGCACATAGTATCACAGAAAATAATGAGCCTGCACCAGCCCCAGCGGTTTCTGGTACGTCTGGGACTGAAGCAACAAGCACGCCTGTGGATGGAGTTCGTATGGATATAGATCCACCCAAGGATAATAAGGATAAGACTATAACTAAAGGGAAAAGGCACAAGAAGGAAAACGCGCAAGCACGTATCCCGCCACTCTTTGCTCGCGATGTAGGACATGTCGTCTTTTGCGGGAATGAAAAACTTTTGGACAATGGGCTTGGAAATGGGGTGTACATCACTTAGGCGATTGCCTAGAATTGGCAGGCAGTCGGGATGAGAGGAACAAGCTGATCGATCTTGTGTGTTCTTAGTATGCAGCCTGACACCTGTGTAGCAAGCTGAAATGGCGGAAAAACTGGAATGGAGAAAAGAGCCTGTTTGGCCGTGAGATACGATGAATCCTTGCATGGTCTCAAGACGAACAACCTCATGCAGCTCGCTGACCATTCTCTTCAGACTGGCAGGATGTGACTTTCTGGTTAGCACTGGCACGTGGTAAACCTGCAGTAGCACTGGGTCTCCACCAATTTTTGCACGTCTAACAACATTTGTTTGATGTATTAATGGTCTGCCGGTCCGTGGAATACATCCTATAGTGACAATCAGACCTGGAAACGCATCATTCATCCAGCTTCCATGCATTTTCCTTGGCAAGTTTCTCTCGTTCCAAAAGGAATTTGCCTACAAAAGTCAAATGGGGGAGACTCGACGTCAGATTGGACCGACCTTCTTTGTACCTCTGTGTATTGTCACTAGCCGTGTGGTAAAACCAGCCGATACGTTCGTTACACCCCAAGCAGAAGACATCCGCTACGGTATACTTGCCAGTCCTAATAATAGAAGTTACTCGCAGAGCGCGATAGATTTTATGCTGGGACATACGAGAGCACCCGCTCTTCGCGTCGTCCCAGCTTGACATTGTCCGCGGAGTTCATGAGACTGGACAGGAATTGAATGTGATAAGATGATCAGGTGTCGCCAAGGACCTACTACCCCCGTCCATCTCTCCCAGAGAACGATTTGCTGATGAGTTCATCCTGTAGTGCCTACATAGATGTTTAATTGATCCTATCTGCGAGTTCTGACTGTAGTCAACTAACAATAGCTGCAGCACATTTGGCACAAGAAAAGGAGGGATGATCGACATATATCTGCGCAACTGTGGCGTTATCAGTGCTCATGGCTCACGAGAGTATATGAAAGGGAAAGGGTTGTACATAGGCGCCCCTAGTAAATCGACTCAGACTTCCAATTGCGTGGTGGTCCGAGGAGTTCAGTCACTGATTAGTGCACTAACATTAAGGTTAGGGTTCATAATTGATAGTCACGATGGTTTCTCGACGTGGATGGACATTGTGCTTGTTGCAATGCACAATGACGAGCTCCCGCACGAGGTGATCCTTGCCATACAACAAGCTCTCGATGCCCACGTCGGCAACTCTAAGGGCGACCCCTTTGACGCGCCTCCATTTGACATACCATTTAGTCCCATACCTGTTCTCAATGATCTATTCCCCGACGGTGCGCATCTCTTATTGGGCTGACTGAGGTTATACCCGCTGAGGGTCCAGCTTCAACTTCGTTTTCTGACTTCAAATGTGAACAGAGGAATCCCTCGCGCACCTGGACTTTGTTAATACTCGATTGGCAGGAACACAGCAAGAACTTCAGAAGGAGATTGACGCGTTACAAGATGAACTACGACACAGTCAGGATCCCGAGAAGATGCAGCTCATCCAGGAGATGATCTCTGTAAAACTCTATCGCATGAGTCATATTCGACTGACTTGACCTTCTGTTCACAGGACCTTCTTGGACAAATGTCGCGTATACGCGAAAAGGCGACAGAGTCGGAGGCGGTGGTGCGAAATATCACGAAGGATATACAAGTGCTGGATACGGCGAAGAAGAATCTCATTCTGAGTATGACTACACTCAAACGGTTGCAGATGCTAGGTACGCTCATTGCGTGTATCTTGATGATAATATCTAATCACAGGCATCGAATGCTCAAGTCAATGCGCTCACACAGTTGCAAGATCTTGTGAAGGAGAAGAAATATGGAGAGGTTGCCGAAACGCTTACTGTCAGTTTCTCGCCGACTCCTGTCTGAAGACCACATCTGACAATTGACATAGGCAGTGAAACAGATTTCTGTGACTTTCAAATCGTACACCGGTGTACCCCGAATCTCGCAAGTTTGGAAGCGCATACAAGAAATACAAGGCGACCTTCGTTCCTTAATCGATGCAGATTTTGACGCGTTGTACGGGTTTTCCTACGTTCTTTGGACCTTCCTGATGTCCATTATGTGTAAAGTATTCTGCAAGACAGTTCTAAAGCCGTAAAGGCCCCCCAAATCGCGGATGCTTGTCTAGTAGCGGATGTTTTAGGTCCTGACTTCCGGGCTCACCTCATTGACCGCTATGCTGCCCTTGAGCTCAAGGAGTATCGTCGTATATTCCGGTCAACAGACGAGGCGGGACAACTGGACAACTTATCCCGTCGGTTCGCATGGTTTCGGCGGACGCTACAAACTCATGAGGTCGAACAAGGTCGGGTGTTTCCAGTTGAATGGAAAGTTGGTTGGTGTCTTTTTGCGAAATTTGTCGATATCACCCGGTATGACCTCGTAATTGACCTGTCTATGCGAAAACCTAACAGATGTATGTGCGCACACAGAGATGATCTTACAATGCTTCTGGCGAAGGCAGGCTCATCGCTAACCGTCAAGGCACTACTCGAGTATCTGCAGATTACGACAGAGTTCGAGAATTCAATGGTCAAGAAGTGGGCTACTAGTGTGAGGGTGTTCTTTGGATCCAGTCATTTTCTTGCTTATCCAGACCATTAGCTGCGAGCAATTCTTGCTGCGACGACAGGTGCACATGCCGTTCCACACAAACCAATATCTGCTGCTTTTGAGCCTCACATGAGTATCTTTGTTGATGCTCAGGACAAGTGAGTGCATTCTGTTGTATGCCTATCGATAATATAGTTATTCCACTTTCAGAGTCCTTACAGATATGCTTGCACCCCATCGAAAAACCAAAGGCAGGGCTCCACCACCTCGGCCTTCCCTTGACGCTCCCCACAAGGTCGAGGAAGAGACAGAGAGCCTCGTACTACCCTCATCAACAGATCTATTCTACTTCTATGCGCAGAGCTTGGAACAGTGCGCGAAGCTCTCGACGGGCCAGGCTCTGTTTGACCTGTGTACACTACATAAGAAATGGTTACGAATATATGCAGGTGCGCTTTCATGCATTTCATGGGTTGCTGTATTACCCAATGCTTATGTGTTACACAAACCTACAGAGGATGTACTGATCGCAAGTCTCAAGAGGCGTGTCGAGTGTCCTTTGCTTTATTTCTGTTGACACTGAACGTATATATAACAGATCCCCATCACAACCTCAATCTCGTCGTTCTGGGGATACACGATATGACGTGCGGGAACTGAAACACGCTTGCAAATTGATCAATACCGCTGATTACTGTCTTTCCACTGCCTCAGAGGTATGACGCTTCCCTTTTACCCGAAGGGGTGCTCATGCTAGTCGGGACTTTTCATAGCTAGAGGACAAAATGCGGGAAAAGATCGATGAGGAGTTTGAAGAGCGCGTCAGTTTCCAAGCAGAGCGAGATATGTTCGTCAGGTGCGTTTCGTTATCCTGACCGTACAGTTCGGACTGATATTGATCTTCGCTTTCTGAAGTGTGGTGTCTGCAGCCATTGTTATCCAGTTACGGGAGCTCGAGACTGCTTGTGATGCAGCATTTGCAACCATGGCTCGGACGACATGGACTGCGACAAGTCAGGTCAGCGGGCAATCAGCTTATGCCGGGGATCTGGTATCAGCGGCGGAACAGGTCATCGAGACTGTTAAACCGTTGGTGGAACAGAAGAAATACTTACGCAATTTTTTCGACAAAGCATGCAGGTGCATAGTCATTCTCTTCTCGTTCACGTCATAAGGTGCAGGTTCGTTAATCTAGTGCGACCTTCCTTGTAGCTTGATGTTAGCAAAATTCACGAATGCAATTGTGAAGAGCCGGCCATTGAAAGAAATCGGAGCAGAACAGGTATGATTACCCAACATCTCCGCTTTCAAGGTTTCGGTGCTGACTATGAGTTTTATAGCTCTTGATCGATCTGCAACAGGTCAAAAGTTATCTATCCAGAATGCCTGGAGAAGCTCTGATAACCTCAAGGTGGAACGCCAGTACTAATACCCTTCTTTCACTCATTATTCTTTATAGCTACACCCGTGGGCTAATCAAGAGCACTACGCGACTCGAGGCCTTGCTGAAGGTCATTGTTACACCTGTTGTCGGTACACTATTGTCTCACGTGGTTTCTCACTGCTAAGATTGGTCTTCAGGATCCTGCCGAAGGATTCATATTGAATTACACTCTCCTTATTGGGGACGCTTCTTTCTCAAATTTCCAAAAGGTTGGATTCACCATCTTTCCATATCCTTAGAGACCATTAAATGTCTGTTTTCTTAGATTCTGGACCTTAAAGGAACACCAAAAGCTCAACAAAATGCTCTCCTTGACGACTTTTTGACTATCACCAGCACAAAAACCGACTTGGACAGCACTTCCTTCCTTTCCTCCCTCGACATGGATCCACCAGGACCAGGTCAGCTCGGAGGCAGTCTGGTCAGCCCGGGTGGAAGCCGTGTCTCGCTTCCCCTTGCGATGAATGGGGAAGGCATCTTCGCAACAATGACTTCGCCGACGTCGACGGGATCGTTGATCGGAGGAACTTCTCACAATAGTTCTCAAGGGGGATCAGGCGCAGATACGCCGAATCGTGGCGGAGAGCGCCGTGAGGTATTTTCGGACCTTAGGCGCTTTGTTAGCTTTGGACTGAGGAAGGACTCGGTGGCCCCTTCATAAATTCAATGACTAATTCGAGTATTTTTACACCCATTTGTTACACCATGTCAGAATCAAAATACAAAATTCTTCAATAGGTCTGAAGTATAGAAGCTCACGCTGCCAGTTTATAAACTGAGATGCGATCTGAACCACCGCAGCGTTGGAAGTAATTATAGAGACAAGCCATGCCACAATCGGCATCAGGACCAAGGACTGCGTCCGATGGCAACGAAGAGCCACACCCTTGAAATGATGCAATATCAATGTTCGAAAAGTCATGTAAGACGCTAGGGAAATGGAAGGACATACAACATTCATTTCGGTACTCGACTCCAGCATATGTGTATCCAGCAGCTCCGCAGGTAGACGCACACATATCCAACGTGAAAAACTGAGGATAAGATACCTCTAATTTGGTGGGCAAAATTCTCGCTGTCTGAGAGTCACTATAGATGGAAGATGGTGATCACATATTGAGCAGATGGTTTAACAGGCCACATACTGGTAGCATCCTTGATAGTCCCATTGTTTACCGGCCGTGTTGAGTGTTGCGGGTGCGGACGTAGGAGACCCACCAAGGTTTACTATGGTCAGACGATTACCTGCACCGCAAGGCTGAGAAGCGTTTCCAGCGCAAGGCATATTGCATTCGCTGTCATCGACTTGGACAGCAGTGTCTTGAAGCACCCAATCACAATCTGTCGTAAGGATGATCGAAGGTTTATTACACATGGAAAAGGAAGTCACGATTAGGACTGACAGCATTCTGATGCATACTCCATGCCGACATAAGCCAAGTTGTAGTAACCAGCACGGCTATTACAAAAGTCGAGGCATGCTTCAATTGTCATGGTGCTCGATGACTCGGATAGCACAGTAAGGGAACGAGATGCTGTATCGTCTCTGATCATGTCCTTTAGTAGAGTATATCGAAAGGGTGGTCTACGCGCCGCGCGGACTCACGTAAAGCATCCCAAGTATTTGTATGATCCCCAGAGTGTGATGTCACTCGGAATGGATAAGCCAGGAGGGAATGAGCGCTCTTCGAGTTCTTGCGCAAAGGAACAAGATGACTGAGTAAAATAGGGTAACTTCTCTTTAACCATCAATACCTAATCCATACCTGTAAAGCGAGGAGAATGACCAGAGATCCTTTGATCGCGTTATTCATCCTGAGAGATAGGCACCCGGCAGTACGAGTAACCCCTAGACTCTCAGTTTCTTATATACGCTCAGATAGGCACCCCGGGTTCTATCCCATCAGAATTTTTCAACATTTGTGATACAACTTGAGACTCCGGCAGATGTGGTGGTATGTTAATGCCGTCAACAGAAGTCTTGTCAAATCCTCTTCTGGTGATGTATAGGTCCAATATATCGTGTACGTACTAATACTAGGTTAAATGTAGGCAATGAACTTGGTAGACGTTGACAAAGGCACGCAAGTAATGTCCCGTTTCCATAGGATGTTGAGAAGATCTGGCTGATTTGGCAAGCTTGAGGTGGATAACTGATTTTTGCAAGATGGGCCTGGATGGCAAGTGCCAAAGCTGTCATAGAAAGTCATGTCACTTTAATAGTTATCGCCGAGCCTCGGATCATGCGGGCCGACTCCCTTCGTATACTAGGCTTGGACTTGAGGAAATCATTCACGGCCAGAGGACTTATGCTCATTGTAATGTCCATGTGTGTGTGTGTGTGTGTAGAGCCATTTATGAGCAACCTCTTCTCCCATGTCATATCTATCCTAAGTATGTGGCGCATTTGTTTCAGAAGTTGGTTTCAGCCACCGATCAAGAATTCGGACCTGATGAGTTAAGCCTTTGTGCTACATATTCAAACCACTAACCACTTTCTATAGGTTGGCTTTATACTTGAACATTTTATACATGCTTCGACCTCCAGAAAATCGCTATGTCCAAGACTTCACTAGGTTGTTTATCTGTCCTCCGAAATTTCAAGTTGAGAGGTATTCCGGGTATCCGAATTTTCCTGCGGCTCTGATTACCAGAATTCCCCTAGGGAATTGTTTGAATATTGAGGTTGATATCGGTCGGAGTAACACATTATATGCCAAAGACTGCATCCTTCCTACTATGCTGATCAAGAAGTGTTGGCGTGGCAGGAACAAAGTTAAAAGATCATTAACTTACTACATAGATCATCTATTGTTACCTCCAATCAAGGTGCATTGTCTAAAGTAGCTTTTTTTACACAGATGTTTCACAGGTTTGTACGAGTTGACAACCAAGTGCCTGAGACCCAGGGACAAAAGCAACGTCATGACATTAATCATTACCCCGAGAAATGCAGCATCAAATACTAGTTCAGCAGCATCACTGTCATATATCAGATCGATTATCATTTGATATCTATATCTAATGATATGGTCGATTAACCATGGTATGGATGACTTGAACTTGCGCCACGCAGTTTTCTCGGTTTCTATGTGCAGAGGGAAATATATTCATAGACTTATATCGAAAAGAAGGGCGCGAAGAGTCGATAACGAATGAAAGTAACAGGATACGAGGTCAGATGAGATTCCAGTGAAAAATATACAGAGTTCCGTCTGTCGAATACAAAAGAGATGTATACTAGACTCGGTTGACCATGTGCAAACATGGAGATTATGATGTTACACGGAAGACGGGATGTGTTATAAATATCTTTCTGGTCAATTTGCCTGTGGAGGCGGAGAAGGAGTCTCAGAGTGCTTGGGAGGAAGTGGTGGATGAGGAAGGAGCTGAGAGCTGTTAGCCCCACCGCCAGAATCACCAGTTGATCCACTATGGCGAAGTCTTCTTTCTGTCACAGACATAGGAACACTGTCTGTGGGAGAGCCGAAAGCTGAGAGACGAAGGGCTCGAGCAAGATGACGGTCTGATTGTCCACCTTCAGTACGGAGAACCGTAGAATAGGGTCGAGCAGGCCGAAATGGGACATCCCCTTCGGTATGGTGGAACGATGGCGACGGTGGCGATACAGGATAGGGAAAGTATGAGGTTGGACTAGAAGCCGGCGAAGTGGCGGAGACTGGTATATCAGACGAACCACTAATATGCGATAGAGAGGTATCCAATCTTGATCGTTCAACTTGTTGATCTTGTGTCGGATTTTCGGATGGGACAACAGATTGAGATCGATACGACATATCGGAAGAACCTTCAAGGTCAAGGAATGAGCTTCTTCCATTGCCAGAGGGCGGATTGCTTGGCGGAGTCAAACGGAATGCCGAGCGAAGGGTGCGAGTAATCTGCGTCCTATCGGAGCTATTCTCTGATATAGAAGTAGTCACAGGCGGCTCCAAATTACTGCTAGGACGCGACGAATTGTCTGGAAGACTGACTCTGAAGGGGCTTGGAGGAGATATTTCCAAGAAGATGTTCTGAGGCAGCCCTGGAATCGCGACGGGTGGGATTTCGATTGGCCTACTCACAGGTGTTACATTCAAAAACGAGGTGTCAGAATTGGGCGGTGAAGGCGCTGCCCGTGCAAGTTGAGCAGAGATTGGGTTATCCTGTTTAAGTGTCTTGTCCGGCGTTCCCTTTTGCGACCTGCTCTCAATCCTTTCGGTAGAAGACTCCACGTCAGGAGATCGGCTCGTACGGGGGCTCAAGCTGCGGATGGCTAAACGTGTTGCAGCTGATCCAAGGTAGCTCGCTGCGTCATCCGAACTATACCGGGCGCTTCCTCTATCTCGCGGCGCAAGAGTGGAGAGGTGGCCAGGATCAGAGAGTAGGGATAAAGGTGCCGCGAAGGTGCCGTGTTTTTGGCCATTATTGTCCTCTTCAAGAGGGGCGGTATTAAGATTATCGTGACTCAGCAATAAACCAGTGCCCTGTCGGCTGGATGGAAGGAGAAAATGACTAAGGGGGGAAGAGCGAGGTACAGATTGGGGTGCTGAATGTGCATTAGAGTCAGAGGCTGAAGCTGAATAGGATGGAGGAGCCGGGGCGGGAGTGTGAGTGAGAGCAGGAGCAAAAGCTGGAGCTAGAGCTGGAGCTGGTTGAGGGCACGGTGTATTCATGTAAGACAGAGTGTGTACATCCGATGCAGAGAGATGTGCGTCCAGAGAAAAATGAGACGGCCCAGCGTCTTTTTCTTTGAAACTGTCTGCAGAGTCTCGCCTGACTGGAAGCTCTAAAGCGACTCTAGAGGACCAGGAGCTCTCGCTCACTTGCTTAGATTTAGCTTTCTTCTTGCCTTTTCCATGGCTGCGTTTTGAGGACGACAACGTAAACAAAGACGACATTGTAAACATTGACGACTTGGAGCTGGAAGATTCCTTGGTCCTTCCTGATGCTCGAGATCTCCTAGATCTCCTACCTGTCGATCCAGAGTGCCTAAAGGTTATACCAAGAAAGCCGAGATTTCCAAATCCGCCTTCGGCCTCCCGTTTCCAACGAGCAAACCCCGACTTGCCACTAGAATGCTTCTGGTGGTGCCCCAGAGTTCCTTCTTGCGAGCCGATTTCTATATCGTCGGGGAAAACAGTGGGAGCGATATTGAAGACACCCAACGGGCCAGCCTCTTGTCTTTTCTTCCTGCTGCGCCGTTCTTTACGCGCCAACATCTCACGGCGTCTTTCCGGCCGAATTACGAGAAAGAAGTAGAGAAAACCAATGATGATCAGGAAACCAAGTATACCTGCTAGAACAAATGCAGCAAGGGTTCCTTTGGAATCGGCCACGGCAGATCCGGAGGTTGGAGCAGAAGTCGGTTGAGCGCTGGAAGATTTTAAAATCAACAACCATAATTTGATAATCAAGGCGAAATGACAAACAGACCTGGTCGGAAATATTTGAAATCCGCCAACCTCGAGTAATAGATCTCTGTCATCTTCGTTTGTGATGGACACATTGTGGAGGACTGTGGGATCGAGGCCAGTTGCGTAAAAAAGTAATGTGTCTGGATTTCTAAAGGGTGAATTTCCACTCAAAATGGATGAATTGTTGTCCAAGACAACTGAATAGTTTCCAGCTTTAGGTGATGTCGCGCCACTTAACAAAAAGGAACTTCCTTCTCAAATGGATGAGTCCATCAGGCAATAATGACTTGGGTTGCAACAACCCACCATTAAATGTTATTTGGGCTACCTCGCCTTTGGATCGAGATCGATGGAAGGTGACGTTACCGATATTGTGCAAGTCCCAATCCCCTTTGAAAGAAATATCTTGGTCATTCAACGATTCTCGAGTAGGAGACGAGCTACCAAAGCAAGATAGTTAGTTACGTGTTCGGCATCTCACATGCAACACACCTTGATGAAGTGTTGTAAAAGATCACAGCACGGTCAAAGACGAGGATTCCCTTGTTGCCATCAGCATTGGCAGGTGGTATGACAGCGGATATGGATAGAGTGTGGGGCTTGTCAGCAAGTTGTGGAAAGTCTGCTAGAATTTCATGGCTCATGTTAGGACTCTGCATTTTACTGAGACCATCCAGGTTTATGGTGTAATTCGCACTCCCATTCACAAAGCCTAGGACTTGAATACCAGTGCCTGCAATCGTGTCTGTCATCCCAACCAACGGTCTGAAGAATTTTCTGACGAACCATTCCATTGGATAGACAGACGGGCTTGATTATGAGATGTGACATGGAAGCTAGTCCCATTACCAATTTGCCCAGTAACCATAGGGAATCCAGAACCATCGAAGTAGGTATTCCAGCCGGTGGTCAAGTTGGCTGGAAAGGTGTCGACAGATGGTAAATAAGAGATCGTCGGAGAGGTGTCATCGACAGAGAAATTCAGAGTTTGTGACATCTATTCATGAACTTGTTCAGCACAACTTGCTATGAACGATTGATAATAGGTGAGATATTCGGCTGAAATGTGACCTATTTTGTGCATACCTGCTTTATAGAAGCTACAGACAGATACGAGCGAGTAACCAGTAGTGAGAAGCAAAAAGTTACAGGTCCAAGAGAAACGTTAAAGCCTTCTGAACATGTTCTACTGCAGTGGACGTGGAGAAAGTGAAGTAAACAGATTGCCAGCACTGTGAATGATTTATCCTCAAGTGGCATCGACGTCCCCATGGCCATACGCAGATGATCATCACATCAGATATTCACGGATCAATTCGATTATATAACTGATTTTCTTTTGACGCATGTAGTATGGATGAGGCCTGACGGCTACACGAACCTTCTCATGTGGCCAGCAGGTAACATCGCCGTATCCAATCATCTTGAGTGCTTTGTAAAATTGTAAAGAGCAACCATCAATTTTGCCACACTATATACCCAAGTCTCGCGTTCATACGACGTTCGCAGCCTGAAGGCCTGATACTCTGTCATCTGGCCAGACACAGCCCTAGGAAGTATGATTCTTATGCCGTGCGTTCCGGGATGCACCTACTTACGTCACGATGGAACGATAGATGCCAGACGCCGCAGCCATGGCTCAGGCTGACCTCTGTTCACTGATCGGCTCGTCTGCCTTCCTGCCCTCGACACTTGCGTATGTACGGAACTCGTCGTCAGGCAACCTCCCACTTGATCCAGGTATTTTCCAAGCAACCCTACAGTGCATGGTGGCGGGCGACAAATATTTAATTCTTCTCACCCCTGAAGAGGATGTTTCATTAGTTGTTAAGCTCGCAGTTTGGGTGAGTGTCCATGTCTATTCCTTCTTGTCAATTTCGCGAAACAAACCATTGGCAAGGTTCAAGCTTCATGTACATCATGCCATTGACGTCTGTCCACTGGTTCTAAGAGCGCTGGGTATTTACTCATGGCAGCTGCCCATTTCTTTGCCTATTTTCTCTCTGACGCGTCTGTTTTGTCATCACGTCCCGTCTCTTTATAAAGTAGTAATGCTAACAAAATGTTCAGACTTTATCGTCCATCTTCGATCTGCCAACACACAAGGCGAAAATAAGATCTCGGACTACACCAACACAGCGGTACAAGGACCTACCACCTCCTCAGAATCCTAATTTATTTTTACGTTCCTTATTTTTGCCGTCGCACAGAAGTGATGGCAGCGACCTATCCAAGCTGTCTTGCCATACAAGGTCACGCTCCAACAAACGGCGGTCAAGTCTTCTGCGCCCAGCCTCGGCCCCAAATGTCCCTCACCAATCCAATAAACCTTGTGCAAGTGCCAGCCACAACAGTCCAACTTCAGATGGTATACCCAATTCAGCGCCTTCACCTCTGATTATTGCTGCACCTCAACCAAGGCCTTTTATATGTGCAAATACGGATCCCCTCCCCTTTCTCCACAAAGAAGAGCCTGAGTTTCCACATGCCGTTGTTTTACATGGTCTTGAGCGTGCGTCTGTCGCAGAACAAACCGCTCTTGCCCAGGCGTTGACTCGCCGCCAAGTTGTATTTGAACCAGTTCAGAATGCTGCCAGCCTGTTTGACCTTTCTCCGAGGCGCACTCCCTCCCGTAACTATAATGGTGGGCATATTCACAAAGGTAATAACCCTACTTCCGAAGACACAGAATACCAGGGAACGTGGAACATTCCGGATGATTTTATTCTCATCTCTGTTTGTCCCTTGAACTTGAGAGATCGACCCAAGATCCACAGGAGTATGGTAGGTTTGGTTTTAAATATGCCGATAGCCTTTTTTAAGTGCTTCTCTACCAGCTGGACCTGTTCGCTATGAGCAGCACGATCTATGTTCAAAAAACCGTCCGTGATGCCTGGAAAGCTCTTCCGTTTACTGTAAATACGTTGTCACACTCCCGAATGCACGGTTCCCATTCAAATCCACCAACGCCAGCACCACCTCAATCTCAGACCCCTCCCCCATTATCACAGGCGTTTCCAAGCTCTCCGCGTCATCCCGCGAGTCGTTCCCACTTATCACAACAAGTGCCAATTGTTCCGAGACAACTAATATCGCGAGACTTCATAGTGTCTCTTCAGAAAGCCGCTCAGAGTGCCTATGTCTCTTCGCAATTATCACTCTATATGTCAGATCTCTTTTCTGCTATTCGTCATCATCGCAAATTAGACGGGACATTCCTCACCGCAAAGTCAATGAACGACGCCAAAGACCTTGCACGAGCTGGCAGGGTTCTTGGGACCGACCCGACTGGTGGCGAATTATTGGGTTACCCGTCTCTGGAATACGACAATGAGAGTGAAGATGACGAAAACAGCGCTCGAGGACGACTTAACTCTGAAGTGGATGGATACATTGTCGGTGGAAGCGCGAGCGTCACGCTAGATATTCCCCGCGATTCCACGTCATCGCACTCTGCCAAAGATCACGATGCCACTTCTGCTCCCGTGTCTCGCCCAGAGGACCCGAATGCGTCGTTGTTCGTTTCAGAGGCTGCCATAGCACGTGTCGTTCCTCGGGCTGTAACTCATCGACTGCGTGTTCGAGATGGACCTTCGGACGAGGTTCTTGCTGGGGCGGTTTTCGGAGCAACTTTCGGGCCGAATGGGAAAGAATCTTCCGACACTGTTGGGTATGGTTGGGACACACGGAGTACAGTGAAGGATATTCTTGTCGAGATTTTGGCTGAAGTTTAGGGTTTGAGGTCTATTGTCTCTTACAAGTCGTGATCCCGCATTCATACCTATTTCCTTATCATCCATACAGGTACTATGTATATTAGGTTAAAACATGCTGTAACGCAAGATTGCTATTGAGTGTATCGTCTATTCCTTCCACCACTTCCTCACCGAGTCAACGGTGAAGGATAAATCACTGCTGAAAGATATTTCGAATCGATATCGAGGTATCACGGTGTGTGTGTGCGGTGTGAGATCACGATGTAGCGAGTTTCCCCTATGATGGATACATCAGGATTCGTTTGTAGATAGCATTGTACGGAACTTGCACCGGCCCACGAACTCCGAGTCGACCACGATCCCCAACAACACCTTTCCATTCGCTTCCAGGTATGTTCTGTAGTATAATGTATACGAGGAGGGAGGCGTTGGGATATATGTCATGTACAGCCTTTGCATGTTCCTTCATTATTCCTTAGACTTGATCAATGTCTACCGTTCCAGGTCAGACGCGTCAACTGTTAAAGAGAAGCACATATTCCGAATCCTCCACAGTGAAAATATGATCAAGAACATCGATAACCATATAGCAGTCCAAAAGCTGTTCTAAAGAAATCGAGAAGATCACTGAGTACTGGCCATGCCAGCGCTAGTTATAGTATCATCATAGCCTGCCAAGTAGGTACTGAGAGGTCGGTCATCGCATTATATAGGTTTTAGATTTTGCACATCTGCGTTTATGAAACCTGCCAGTGGGGCCGTGTAGACATATCACTTGCCCTGGGGTCAGTGTTGAATTCAAAATGAGCTTGGGTATTTCAAGAATATTGGTCGTCTCGCAGAGTAGAATTGGAGAGAATTGGTCAAGAATTGGTACTACTGGACACCTGTCAACTGAACAAGAACCTTGCGAAAAATATAACTCAGAACTCTTCGATCTTCCAGGATCTGGATGATGGACCGGTATAAGTCGCGGCAAGATTCAAGGGGCTTGTAGCTTCAAGCTTCAAGGCTTTTGGGGCCCGCAGAAACGGAGTCAGCGCCATCCGTTTTCCGATGCCGAATCGATCGCCGTGTTTACATATCCGCCGTCTTCATTGGTAATGTTTGAAGATAGAGAGCGCTTGCTACTTCATTCTGCACGACGAACATCATCCGAAAAGCTTCGTTCTGAGTCTACCGAATCATCCCATTTTCATACACATATGTCGGCTTCTCCGGAGTCATCCAACACTGAGAGTTCATCTCAACCTGTCAAGAAACGAAGAACGCCCGGTGCATGCGATCATTGCAAGAAAAAAAAAAGTATGTTGACGCGTCTTGATATAGCCAGTCCCCGTCATCACGAATGTTGATTGAAATGTTCAATTGGATTGTGCGTAGTACGATGTGAGCAACCCAACTTCCCTTGGTTGCGTACATAAACGACAGGTGTTTGAAGGTGATAGCGCTGAAATGCCAGGCAATCGATGTAGCAATTGTATACAGTACTCGTTAGAATGCACGCATAAGGAAGTGTCGAAAGTGAGCTCTACAACATGTCATTCTTCTTCACATTGACCGAAATAGGGTATAGACGCTCGGATCTGCTAAA
Organism: Termitomyces titanicus; assembly: GCA_017657335.1. Lineage (NCBI taxonomy): Eukaryota > Fungi > Basidiomycota > Agaricomycetes > Agaricales > Lyophyllaceae > Termitomyces > Termitomyces titanicus. The sequence goes on along the minus strand of JAGGAX010000003.1, from coordinate 33,521 downwards.
GGGTGCATTAGAGAACAATTCGTTCAAAGGACTTGGAATCTGATACCTTTGTCATTTCAGATATGTCGAGAGCTTGGAGGTTCGACTCGAGAAAATGGAGAAGTTGCTCAGCAAGGTATGTGGTCCTTTACACTGATGATGTAGGCTGACCATTGTCCCCCAGTTAATGCCCAAGGCTGACTTGGCTCGGGAACTGGAGAACATAGATGACATTGAAACACCCTCAGAGCCCTCTTTGCTACCTAGGAATGATACTGACCTCCAGGAAGAAGAGCTTATCGGCAAATTGAAGCGACTGCATGTGGATCCCCCTCAAGGTCGCTTTTTCGGGAAGTCAAGGTGTGATTCCACATTTATCTCCTATTCACTCAACTGAAAGACATTCAGTGGTTATCAGTTAGTTCAAACAGCTCTGGACATCCAAAGTGAATATGTGGGCAAAGCGTTGCAACCACGTCTTCTAGAAGGTCAGCGGTCGCAGTTTTGGTTTGGCCCCGAAGTGAGTCCTTCGCTTTGAAAGCCGTCCGCCTTGTTCATCAAATGACTCGCTAGTGGCATCCAGACCGATTTCGGATACCAGCTTCCCCAGTCTATCGTTTTCCAGAGAGAGATCTACTTGTGTCCCTTGTAACTTTATACTTCGAGAAGATCAACCCCTTTCTCCCTCTTTTCCATCGACCTTCCTTCGAGAAGTCCATTGCCGAAGATTTGTACACGCAAGACTCAGCGTTTGGGGCGACCCTTCTGCTCGTGTGTGCTCTTGGTTCTCGGTACTCTGATGATCCGCGTGTCCTTTACGACGGAACAGGATCATCTCATTCAGCTGGATGGAAGTGGTTCGAACAGGTCTCCGATATCCGCAGGTCTTTCATCCCTCCTCCTTCATTGAGAGAGTTACAGAATTTTGCAGTGCGTTTGATAATTCTTCTACATAATTCCGGAGTCTGAACGAATCCTCGTTCAACACAGCTCTCTGTCCTGTTTGTGACAGCCAGTGAAACTCCTCAGGGGTGCTGGACGGAGCTTGGAACGGCCTTGCGAATGGCTCAGGAGGTAGGAGCCCATAGACGCAGGTCATTAAAGGCACCCACAGCTGAGGACGAACTTTGGAAGCGTGCCTTTTGGTTAGTAATCACTCATCGAGCTCCAGTAAGATCTTATTGTTGGATCACAGGGTACTTAACTCTCTCGATCGTCTCCTGAGCTCCTTTTCTGGACGGCAGTGTGTTTTACAAGTGGACGAGTAAGTTCTCTGGATTGATCGCTTCACTGATACAATCATATGTTTCTAGTCATGATGTAGATCTTCCGATTGAGTGCGACGATGAGTACTGGGATCATTCGGACCCTTCTCGTTCATTCAAACAACCACGCGACCAACCGTCCTCGATTGCCTATTTTAATTGCTACATTAAGCTTATGGATATCCTAGCGTATGCCATGCGAGCACTTGTAAGGCCACTTCTTTCTCCCTTTCCAAGTGCCGAGGAAGTAATCTTTTCGTGTTCCTAGTATTCAGTAAAGAAGCATATGAACGGTCAGGAGACAACATACACGGACCAAAAGATAATCATGGACCTCGACTCCAAGTTGAATGATTGGATGGATTCGGTTCCTGATCATCGTTAGTCCATTTCTCGCCCTTTTTTGTGACGAGCCTTATGATTCGTAGTGCGATGGGACCCCACCTCCAAGAACAAATTATTCTTGCAACAATCGGCCACCTTATATGCTACATACTACCATCTGCAGATATTCGTCCATCGGCCTTTCATTCCTTCTTTTAGGAATAAATCGATTAACACTTTCCCTTCACTGGCTATTTGCACAAATGCTGCACGGTCATGTTGTCATGTGCTGGACATTCAAAGCAGAACAGGATTGCCATTTCCGATGTTACATGTATGTAATGCAGCACATGCATCGTGCGTGTGTATGTCTGATGGTTGACTCAGGTAACTGCATTCACGTCTGCAGTCGTTTTACTCCTCAATATTTGGAGTGGGAAAAGGTCGGGAGTAGCACCCCACCCTCAACGCGAAATCAACGATGTCCAGCGGTGTCTAAATCTCTTGAAGGTGTGCGAAGCAAGGTCAGTGAGATGTTGTCATTGTGCTGCTCGACTCAATTGGCCCATTAGATGGTGTTCTGCTGGACGATATCGGTAAGCTGGTGTTTAGGTCCATGAGAGAGACTTTTCAACGTTTTTCGACAGAGATATACTTGTTGAATTGGCAATTGCCGGAGATCTGACACTCTCCGACGGTACTCCTATCACCAACGAAACCGCTGCTGGACACAAACGTCCGAGAGACACCGATCTCGCAACGGATGCCAACTCGTTTGCCGAATCCTCAAAGGAAACTCGCAAAGTTGCTGGATGGGCGTGCGGCCCGACCCAGCTACCTTCGAGACCTGTCCCTGCACCTGCTTTTGCACAACCTTTGAATTTTGAGTTACCTATGTATGGAAATGAACTGGGTCGACTCCCAGTCTACGGACAATTTAACTTCTCAGAGTCGTACAAGCGGCCAAGACGCGACCCGGTAGCTCCAGGATTCCAAGCGTTCACTCTTTTCCAGGAAGGTTCAGATGCGACACTTTCATCTAACGATTCTTCGTCTGTTTCAACTGCTGTAAATCTACAAACTAGTTTCGCTGAGCCTGGGTGGGGTCCGTATAACGTTTCGCAATTATCTGAAGCTCCAACACTATCTGCGCCACTACAATCAGACCAATTGGGATCATCGCCTCTGGGTGGGATGCCTTATATGGACAGAGACACTTTGACAATGTGGTCAACAGCTCCAACAGGATTTGAGTAAGTGTTTTTGCTTAGGAGACCGCCTTATCTTACTAGTATCACTCCAAGGATCAACGAATGGGGAACATATATAACAAGTGTTGACCATATGACACACTCTTCAGATACCTTATTCGATTGGACGGAGAGATGATTAATTATGTATAATATTTGGGGACCGGTATCTTTGATAAATCGATCAAGCGTCCGCTGTTAGTCGTTGGCTAGTATCTTTTTCGTAGCTTTGATCATACTTATTAACGGATTTTCGTGTTTGTACTAACAAGTGACAGTATATTATTGCAGGTCTACGTTAGCCGAATTCTGCATGCAAACGAACATGTTGGATAGACTTCTATGAGATAATGTGATATCGAGAACAACTTGAGTACTTAGTTATGTCTGCGTTTGTGGGTAATCCTTTTCAGGAATCACCCAAATCAACAAAAGGGAATACACCCATTGTACACCCAGGTCTGCCAACTTCTAGGAACACTACCGGTGACTGCATAACTGTTTCTTTCTTCAGCTTCGTTGTCTGCATGAAGATCGAAATGACGAAGAGACATTGGCCCCTTTCAGGCATGGCGGGAAGTCTTTCCACTGAAACGTTTGGAGAGAGCCCACACATTTGCTATTCATGAAACGACTCGTCGGGATCCAATGGTCTCCTGGCTGACTTAGTATGAAATCCTTCAATATCATCGACAGTCCAGCTGGAAAAGGACAGGAATGCTAGGTTCAATTGCAGTCTTCACAGGGGTCAGACGATGATAAAGAACACGATAAGTGGAAGCGGCTGTGATGTGCAGCCCAGAACATGGACAAAGTCTGGTGAAAAAACCTAGAGCGGATGATTCCGAGAACATTTCCTATGGTCACGAGCCACTCTTCATTTTTTATATACCACAATCAAACCACAATGACCAGGATTACGAACTTTGGAAGAAAGCCGACCTATGTCGAAGCCACTTTTCAGCTTCAAGATTATGTGCAGGATACTGCAGAGCAGGAAAGTATTGAAAATGGTCCAGCAGTCGAGATAGATGGGGATCTTGCTCCCCCACCTAAGAAAAAACGGAAACGGACAAAACCCACCATGAGGGACGGTAATACTGGTGTAAAGGCGGCAGAGGCGGCAGCAGAGCGGGAAAAGAAAAGGTTAGAGGCGGAAGCTAGAGCAGCTGACGGAACATTAACTAAGTCGGCCAAAAAGAGGATGAGAGAAAAGGCTAAGAAAGAGAAGGGTGCGTATATCATCTTATGAAAGTGCTGGCCTAGATTTACGAAAAAAGACTTAGCCCTCCCTGCTTCGGAAAGGAGACGACTTATACGTATAAAAGAAAAATTAGAAGCAACGACATGTTATGTCTGCCGCCAGAAAGGCCACGCTGCAAAAGATTGCCCAAACACAGAAAAGTCGAGCGAGGACGGCCAAAATGCCAAAATTTTAGGCATTTGCTACAGGTTCGTCCAAGTGTTCTGGGGAGTTCTATGGTCTCTAACAGTGCATCTTAGATGCGGTTCAACGAAACATATCCTTTCACAATGCAAGAAACCTGTTGATGAAGCTAACCCTCTTCCTTTCGCGGCATGTTTCGTTTGCAACGGCAAAGGTCATCTAGCGTCATCTTGTCCTCAGAATAAAGCAAAAGGTGTTTATCCGAACGGAGGATGCTGCAAGTTGTGTGGGAATACAACACATCTCGCAAGAGATTGTGGTTTGCGAAAACAAGGTGCGCCCCTTTCCTCTGTAATCTAAACTGTGCAATCTGTCCTCACCCATGTTCGCATATCTCTCGAAGATAATCTTCAGACTAAAGATATCATCGGTATTGGTGATGTTATTGGGGCAGATGAAGACGATTTCCATTCTTTCAATCGCCAGAAGACTGAAATCGGTCGTTGTGAGAAACACGTACTTGCGGGACATCTTGCAACACAGCCGGGTCTTACTAGAACTACGAAGCGCGCTAGTCTGCCGTCGAAAAAGGCAGTACACTTTTGAGTAAGTATCTGAAAAAAATGGAATCATAACTTGTCATCTGTTGTTATTCGTTCTTCTTTGTGTGCGAGCTTCAATATTTTGTTTATTCAACCATATTGAAAGAACTTTCAGTGTTACAAGTAGGTCCGGGAGCTAGAAGTTGGATGGAATATTAGGAAGATATATGTTCAAATCCTCTTTCCACGCCCTGTGTTCAAGCATCATGCCGAACTCTTCTCTTGTGTACTGTCGCTCTCGGCCTTGACATCGCTACGCGTATCCTCACTAGCGATATCGATATCCACAATGGTCTGTACAGGTCCCTTGAACCAATACCTTCCACCATAGACTGGAAAGAAGTAGTAAATCGTTGCGAGGAGTAATGTTCCGCCTATTTAAAGCAAAAGCGTTGATGAGCTAAAAGAGATGTTTGGAACAGTGATGATAGATCTGACCGAGAACGACCACTGTGTAATTCATGCTGGCGCTATCAGGAGCCGGCTCAGACGGAAAGAAGAAGACCAAAATGATGAACACCATCCAAGTCACTGCAGCTCCGGCAACATATTTGCTCTTCAAAATAGAAAACAAGAAATGAGTATCATCAACAACGAAGCTTTCTCCCAAACTGCGACTGACCCATCTACCCAGTGAAAAAGGTCCGCGCTTGAGTTCTTTGTGTCCAATGAATCTGGCCGTGATGGGGACCGAATAGGCGAAATATTGACCAGCCACGACAAGAGAAAAGATAGCATTGATCGCAGAAGGTCCCGCGAATGCTAAGAGGCCTAATATCAAGGAGATGGTGGCGACAAACCAGACGGCGAAAACAGGAGCATGAGTACGACTGTTGACGTTATATAGGAACCTTGAGAACGGCAGGGCACCATCGCGCGAGAACGCAAAAGCTTGGCGGGAAGCAGTGGTTAACTGGGACGGGCGAGTGAGAAGCGTCAACCACAGATCACGAAGTTCAGTCCTACCATGCCCACTCCCATCTCAAACCTGAAAAGCAGGTTACAAAGCGCTTTAAGTTGGAAGGTCACGATTCACGTACTGGACAATGATAATCCACGCCCAAACCGCTAGTGTACCACGGGTACCAAAGGAGTGAAAGAGAATCTATAAGAGGTAAGAAAACTGTGAAATTCTAGTGCTGCTAGAGTCGATCACACACCGTCGCCATCGGTTGTCCTATCGGGCTCTCAATAATGCCTTCCAGGTCTTTACCCATCGAGAAGGTCAAGGCCACATTGATTGCTACGTACACCATCAGCATTGGAAAAGGGATAGTCGAGAGTAAGAATTGAACCTACCCCAACCGAGGATACCGCTGGAGGTACATGCAAGGATAATAGCGTACGGAATAGCGACGTCGGCGTTCATTGCCTCTTCACTTATATGAACTGTAGAATCAAAAGCGCCTGGTCGAGAATATTAAGGTTTTGCTTTTCAAGCGAAAGCGTTGATACTTACCAATGGCCCATAAAGGTGCCATGAAACTCAGAATAAAAGCATAGCCGTTGGGCCAACTAGTCACTATGTTACATCATCAGGAAATGGAGGGAGATTTGATGCAAACTCTCGGCTTACGGTTCTGAAAATCGCCAAAAGCATATCCGGCGCTATTTTTGAGCTCCTTGGGAGTTGCAGCTGGTACTCCAATGATCAGAACAAGACATAATCTGAAATGAGAAAAAGTTACAGGAAGACAAGAAAAATGAATGTCATGCGTACGTGATATTGATTATAATAAAAGGTATTTGCAGGCGAGCGACAAATTTAGGGTTTATACTACAAATTGTTGCGTGTAAGATTAGCAACCCGACAAAGAGCGCACTTTCGATGCAATATGTCAGTGACGTAGGTTGAAAGAAGCCAAAGACAGCAAATTCCATACAAAGTCTGGGCCGTTGTAGGGATAAAAGTAAGGTTGGATCCGATGCTAGCTGCCGCCATAATCTGGACGGCGAGGCCCCAATCAACCGAGGCTACACTTGCAATATTACCAACCGTGTTAGAGTCTGGCGGTAGTCAGTCTAAGAGATGGACAAGCCCCATAGATCAGAGGTTACGTACACCCTACAATCCAGGCTAAAAAACAACGCCATTTGGGTGACGAGAACATAAAAGTCCAATAATAAAGGCCACCAGAAGTCGGAGCAGCTGATCCAAGCTCCGCCATAGCCAATCCGATAATCGCGAGGAAGATAGCACATACGGCCCACTGTCAACGTCATAAGTAGATTGACTGAAGAAGGTTTAGATTCGAACATACTCCCCACACCATAGCTGCGGCACCGCCGTTTGGTACGGAGAAGAACAGAACAGAACTTCACAATTCCCACAGCTTGTTATTTGGTCGGTCCTCATATATCGGACAGACTTACGCCATTGAGGGAACCAATCCGATGATACCAAAACCAACACCGAAAACTTCAATGGGGCTGAAAACTCTACGAAATTCTGTATCATCGTCAACACAACGTGAAAATGTACATAATTGAAACAGTCTACGTGCCCTGCTTATAACCCAGACGGGCTAGTAACGATTCGTCATGGTTCAGTTTTGCGGTTGTCCCCACATGAGGACTCCTCTCTGTGTTGTTTTCCTGCAACATTTGTGGACAGGTTGTCTGGGCCTGAAGCAATTGAGTGTCCGGTGGAAAAATGTCTGGTGCTTCTTGGGACCTATATGATGTCGAATATCATTACTGTGAGCATCTATGACTAGAAGGAGTTTGGGAAGCCGAGTAATAAATGGCATGCCGTGATAGTCGCTGCTTCTCCATAAAAATTGTCAATACGTATCTGCCGACTTGTTGCCACTATCCGGCCGTTCTGGATAATAAGTAACGATTGCGAACGTTATAGTCATCTGTTGAAGCTTGGCGCTACACAGGGTACGTTGAAGAGATTTTCTCCGATGAAGATACCGATGCCAGCGTTGGATCAACGCACCTGTATCTACATAAACCGAGAGATGCCAAGTCCAACTGCCACGCGCTTGGGATAAGTAAGACCTCTCTTCGAAAACGGTCTATTTGGAAATTGATTCTTAAACAATCAAAATCGTTGATAGATCGGCGGGAATCGCATGATTGTCTGCAATAAGAACTTGTTTTGCCTTGATTGATCGTCAATTGAGCTGAATACCTTTTGCGACGTGTCGCATGAACATTTACGGGTGCATTCGGAGTAATGCATAGAAGAATCTCAGGCTCGGTTGGCTCGATGATTCGTAATGAGTTGTCGTGTAGCGCGTGGTATCAGGCCTTCTTCATTTGTTAAGATCTGAGAGCTCGTGTCTCGGCGTACGACAGGCTGATATGTCAGGATTATCATCATATTGGAACAACAGACAATCTCACTAGCAACTCGAAATGATAAGACTCGGACCTTGGTTAACCACAATCACCCGTCAAATGAAGATATTGGAACTAGTATACTTCGCCAAAGCGAGCTGAAAAAGTCAGGGACGTAACCAAGAATTGGACGTAAACTAAGGAACAATCTCGACCGGCGGAAGATAGGGCGCGAATGGGTTTGACTCGCTATACCCCTGTCCGTTCGTTGAAAGTTGTAAGCTCAACGGTATTATTTAACGTTTGGCTATAATCCGATTGTGAAGGGTGGGCCTTAACAAAATGGACAGAAGGAAGGTAGGTATCGACATCAGTTATGCCGCGGTAATGTGATGAGCGAACGGAGATGAGGAGCCTGTTGGCGAAGATGCTTGAAATGACGAAGGAAAATGCAGTACCAAGCTCATCCAAGGTTATCTGGTTTAGGAAACGGTAAGAGAGATGAAGACGAATCACTCCTTGACTCACTCGATTGATGAACCACAGAACCAGGTTGGCAAGGTAGATCCAAAATATCCTGGGTACACAGTTAAATGGTTATGTTCAGTCGCCCAAAATCTATAACGTTTGAGGACTGACGTGAAAAAGTAGACGACAGATTCCCTCGTTAACTGTTGCATAAGAGTGCTACCGCGCTGTGACTTTCGGTGTTGCCATGCCTTATATACAGCTAGTGACAATAAGATGCTTTCGATGACAAGGATCGCAGCCCAGTAGTAAACAACCCAGTGACTACCATCTAAGGGGTCGGCATCAGCGCAGATATAGACGCCAGGTAGCGGGTTGTTAGTGCCTGTGAGTGGAATGTGAACATCATGGATAAAGTAACCGGTGGTCCCGCTGAGAGATCATGTGACGCACCAACAGTCAGTTGCTGCGGTAGCCCGAAAACCAAACCCATCGCCAAGGCTTCTCCAAGTGTCATGCACACCTAATAATGGTCAGTCTTGGGTCCTTCGAGAGAGAACTTTGAATTACAAATAGAGCAAGGATCTTTCGAGTGCTTCCATACATAGCATATAGCCTGAGTTCGAGGATGACTATGCAAAATAAGAATGTTAGCAAGGTTCAGAAAGAGGATATTACGGATATTAAATGAAACAAACTATGTGTTGTGATAACTTGTAAGCTTGCCCCGGTGTTTTGCCAGTGGAAAAATGTAGAACCTGTCCAGGATGAGAAGTAAGCATGCACTCGAATAGCGAATGTCAAGCGCTGAACACTTACACCTAGGGAAAAGCGCGCAATGGGTGTGAAAGGGCATAAAATCACTGAAGAAACGCAGCGCACATCTAGTCACCGCCATAAAGACATCAGTATTTAATGAATGTAGCAGCATGCTTACTTCATATGAAGGACGCTCGAACATGAAGACTAAAGGACGGTTCCTTATTCATTGCTCCTGCTTATCAGGTTAGATATACGCACCGACAGCATTGGATCTGGACCAAACGAATGAGCGACAGTTCATAGGACTTAAGGACACCTGGATCTTACATGTTGTATCCTAGGGCGTAATATCGTGACTGAGCAAGATTAGCCAGGAACATCGAGATATCTTGAGAACCCATTCCTACCCAAAGAAATAAACATTTTGCTATTGACCATCGTTGTTTCTAAAGCGCCAATCAGCATTTTACAACGCTCGCAGAACTTGGAAAATTCAGCTCGCCCAAAAAAACTCTATCTATGATGAACGTGTTCATCAGCTCTCAACATCCGGAAGATGAATGAGATTATATTGATGTCATCAACTTGCCTCAGCATCGAGTTGCAGGACTACGTCCAGAACATTAAGGACAATAGGATAAACTTATGCAAGCATAGGCGCTCACGATATTCGTAGGCAACTAATGTAGCACACGCAACTATAGGAAAACAATGAGCCTGTTCTAAGTGAGGTGATACGGCACTTACTGTAGGCGTTTCGCTCCCAACCGGCCTGCATTTTTCCGGTAACGTCGAGGGAGTCGGACGCCATGGTTGGTGGCAGAGTTCAAGACACGGAGAGCAATTAGTCGCGATAAATGATTTCCGGCCCTCTACTTATGGCCGTCAAGAAGCAAACGTCGTAGAAGTGATTTATCTGGAAAAGGATGTCCAAGAGCCACAGGTAGTCCACATGCTCATCTCATTGAGCCAAACTTGATTGAGTAGATAGTACTTTGTTCCGAGCAAGTGTTGATCGTTACTGAACACCTCTGTGGGGAATCGATAATCTGTTTTAGGCATCGAAGCACCAGTCCATCGGACGTCACGCAATGTCAAAAATGTGATACAGCACAATCAAGTAAGAGTACCGATCTCCAGTTCCGAGCCGCCTACAGTCGACTTTCCATATGCCTAGTGGACCGAAGTTATTAGTAGACACGCCAAGGGGCACCGAAGAGTCAGAGCCCCAAAGCCCGGGGGAGTAGGAACATGGTCAAGCCATAATTAGTAATTGCTTCGGAAAATTGTCCTCGTGTTAGAAACCGACGATTACAACACCCTGCTATTCAATTTTTTATCCCCTTTCAACCAGCTGCAAGTGGCCTGTCCAGTGTCAAGTGTTGAAGATGTTTATGTACGAGAAAATTTGACTCCTCCGAGTCGACAAACGACATGTTATTTAGATGCTGTGCTATGTCAAGTGGCACGAGAGAATGTTAACGAGATCAAAGGAACTTCTTCCAAGATGTATGTATGCGAGTTTTCAGAACCATCACACAAGAACGTCCTATTGGCTACTGATCAGATTGTGATGGAGAAGTTGAATCAATTTCTAGAGATGTAGAATTGCCTTCTGTTCTGTAAGCTCAGCGCTCATCCTTCGAACATCATTTTTCATCAAATCAAACTGTCTAAAAACACTTCGCTTCACAATCGGTAGAGAACAAATACATTCCGAGTCAATAGAACTCGACCAGGCGTGTCAGCGCTGCAACCTCATCGTTACCATCAAGGTTCAAGGCATCGGCAAGGGTCTGTTTCGCTCATGAAATTTCACGTCAATGTCACTCTGTGAAACTTGAACTCACCTGGTTTACTGCCAAGAATTTTTCTGTCCAATCAACTCCAAGAACGGAATCCCTCAGGATCTTGTTGTTCCCCAAGTTTTGACGCGCCTCCTCCCAGGTCAATGACATCCTCTGAGTTATACCGAGGGCCTGTCTCTCATTATCAGTCAGTTGGGCTGCAGTCTTCGGGCCCGGGCAGTCTTTGATCTTTAGTTCGGCCTTATCGCGGATGCCTGCATAACCAGCTCCCAAAATACCCGCCAGAGCGATGTACGGATTTGCAGTCCCGTCCACGAAACGCATCTCAAAGTTCCTAGAGGAGGGAGATGTGGCGTTCGAGAGGCGCACGGGAGCCTCGCGATTTTCAGTACCCCAGTTGATGTAGGTGCCACCAGACCAGACTCCATCTGCCATCCTCTTGTATGAGGCTTGAGTAGGCAATGTCAGCGCAGTCAAAGCAGGGAGATTGGCGAGAATCGAAGCAAGGAAAGAAGACTCGACGGGTGACAGCTTGTCCGACACTTTCTCGTTGTTCTTCGAATGGACTGATATGTGCGTATGTGCAGAGCTGCCAGCGGAGTCCATATAGATCCTTGGGGCAAAAGTAGCGCGCAGTCCATACTTGGCGGCTGTATTGTAAATGATCTCTCGGGTATGGATCAACGCATCGGCGGCTTGCAGCGGAGGAAGAGGGCCAGTGACCATCTCGTACTGTCGAAGAAATATGAGAACTTATCGCCGTTATAAACATATCAGATCAATTACCTGTCCAGGAGCAGCTTCCGCATGGTACATCTGCAATTCAATGCCTGACGATTGAATTCCATCGGCAATTTCTTTGAGCGTCTTCGTAACGACCGAGCCAGAAGGGAAACCATTGGTGGCTGTCCAACTATGATTGCTTGCAGCCATGACAGGTTTGGTTGACTTGAGTAGGATGAATTCGGATTCAAATCCAACAAGATACTCGATTCCAGCCATGGACGACTCCCTACGAAAGCATTAGCGCCGATTCGATTTCATAGGAAATATCTTAGACTGCTCACTTAACAATACGACGCAAGGTAGCGCGGGGACATAACGGGACATCCAATGTTAGCTTGTTATCGATCCCAGGGTACGGTGTTTTTTCGTTGAACCAGCCGAAAAGGGCAACTTCACCAGGAGCATATGGGCATAACCTGATCGTGGAGAGGTCTGGTACATAGAGATACTCTCCTGAAGGTACGAAGCCAGGAGCAGTCATCAAGTACACAAGGCCCAATGCAACCTTGGCTACTCCAACGCCAGGTCTCGATGCTTCCAGTAATTTCCAGAAGTAAGAAAGAGGAATCACACGACATCTGACATTGTTGACGAGGTCAACCCATTGAAGGCGAACGTACGCTGTGTGATTGTTGCATTCGTGGCATCAAAGAAGACTATCAATCAACTCACAGATGTTCAAGGATGGATCTTTGAGTTTCTCGACTGAAATTGTCGTAGCACGCGTGAGCGAGGAGTAATCGACACCATGATCGTATATCGAGGACATCTTGCGTATCGTCGACTCGAGACGGGGGCCTCGAATATAAAGCGCGACGTGCCAGAGCCGATCAACACCGCTACCCTTGAATCCTCATTGATAACATCATAAACGCTTCGATTTTTAGGCTGGCAGGTCATCTGCTTATCCGAGGACTGAGTTAGTTCAAGATTTGGTTCGACAAACCCTTTGTAGTAAAGTGGGCTGATTGGTTCACTGAACCAACCCGTAGCATCTGGCTTTCTCACAAAGAGTATCCCTATACCCTTGGAGAAATGCTTTTCCTTGAAATGATGATGGCAAAGACGTTGGTCTGACGTTTGAGTACAATCTTGACGAATTCGTCGGTTAGAATGCTCGGATATCAATCATGTCAGGAAGCATCAGTCGTGGCATACTTACCTCTTACACAGGATAACTAGGGCTATCGAGGCTTACTTTACTGTATGTCCTTACCTGTAACGCAGGGTAGGTAGTCATCATAATCGTAACATCGTAACAAACCTCGTGTAAACGGAAATTGCTTGCGTAATACTATCTGGTTGCCTGACATTTCGACTATTTTTGGGCGCTGCAAATTTGAAACCTAAGGAAGGTCTTTTGCCCCTGTGATAGGCTGTACTTAGTATGGGCACATGGCTTGATCTCTTCTTCGCTTGATGGGCTGTCTATCCGATTCATCTGAGCATATAGAAATGGGCTTGTCTCCGGAGCTGTCTAGTATGCAGGTCAGCGGAGTAGTCCCGAACATCATAAGATCTTTGACTTACAACCTTAAGAAAACTCCCCTCTAAAACAGCGAGTCACCCTTCGGACTTGATAAAGTGATGGCGACGGCTACTTTACCTCCGCCCACACTGAATGCCACTGTGGGCTGGCCGATGAGTACCGGCGTGGAATATTACGACGCCCACGCCGAGCGCGTCAGTAATATCATAGACGAAACATTGAAGGTAAGCGTGGCAACATCTTTGGCTGAAGACGCAACCTATATTGTGTGTTTTTCAAACTTGAACAGCAAGATGCCTTGCGAAAGAAAGAGGCGAGGAAACGCGAAGTACGAGGTACGATTGATCAAGTTACTTTCACGATCTATGTACGTGCTACGGTTCCCGAAGTTCTTTTGCTAGGCCAGTCTGAATCGGGTGCGTTCCCATTAGTATTCACCAACACATTAATATTAGTAGCTCAAGTTGTGAATAGGCAAGTCTACTTTGCATAAGCAATTTCAACTGTTTTACGCGTCGCATACTCTTGAACGCGAAAAACCTTCATGGCGACCTGCAGTCTACCTGAACATCATTCGAGCCGCTCGGACTATTCTTGAAGGATTGGAGAACGAGATCGCATTGTCGATAGACAACCCTCCAGACTTGCACTTTCCAATCACGAAAGGCATAACAGACGATGTCACGCGCATGGCAGCAGTACTCCAGCCTCTCCTCGAGGCAGAGTCTCCACTGGTAATGGAGCTCAATGGAGGTCTCACGGGACGTGCTTCTGCATACGCGCGATTTGGCTGGCAGGCTTTGATAACACCTCGGCGAGCGAGCAGCGACACTGTCACAGACTTGTTACCCGACAGTCTTCGCGTTGCGGAAATGCTTAGAACCCATTGTCAGGCTGTGGAAAAGCTATGGCGATACCCCCTCGTCATCAGCTTACTCGCTCGTCGAAAGCTGAGAATCGAAGATTCGGCGCCCTAGTAAGCATTTGTAGTCGCTATTGCTGACACAAACTGTTTTCTGAACCTTCGATGTAGTTTCCTGAATAACATCACACGGATATGTAAATCAGACTATATCCCAACAACTGGTACGGGCCCCGTTTGGTCATAAAGACGCAAATATTGACTTAGAATATTCCAGAGGACATTCTCAATGTCCGAATGCAGACTCTTGGGGTTGTCGAACATCAGTTCCTTGTGCATCAAGCGGGCAAAGATTATACTTGGCTGATGTACGATGTTGGTGGAGCAGTATGACCATTCCCTTCCCTCTTCTTTATCATGTATCGTGTGCTGATCTTTCATTGTCAACCAGCGTGGACAGGTTCGTGATCTTACCTTATCAAAAAATCTTTAATTTCTCCTTATACTATTGTCCAGCGAGCGACTTGGATCCCCTTTTTCGACGACGGTAAGTGCTTTCCCTTTCTGGTACTTATTCATCTGACTCACTTGCCACAGCCACGGCTATATTATTCTTAGGTCTCTAATCTTATTTTTCTATCAGCTCAAGACGACTTACACTTCTTGTCAATGTAGCTCCGATCAGCGCTTTTGATCAGGTAGGTTTTTTCCTCACATCCTTGAAATTTTGTTCTGAACCTTTTTCAGCAACTTGCTGAAGCCACGGAAACCAACCGACTTGAGGACTCGCTGCAGTTGTTCACGGCCATCTGCTCAAACAGGCTTTTAGAGAAAGCTGGTTTAATTCTCCTCCTAAACAAGGTGTGGAGTAGCATAATTCATCCATCTCCAACGTACTCATCAAGACTGCACCTAGATCGACTTGCTTAAGCAAAAGTTGGCCGGCGGGCGGAAGGTCCGCAAATAGTACGTGTTCTGTGGTCTCCATTGAATCTGTCAATCGAACCAACTCGGATATAATAATCTATAATAATAGTATACCGAGCTATGGGGATCGTCCGAATACGTATGAGGGAGCATCAGAATACTTCCGGGCACATTTTATACAAGTACATCGGAGGCATGATTGGAGCCATCGAAGTCTATTCGTGGTACGTTTCTTGACATCCGGTCGAGCCAGACTATTCACCGTTGTCGTGTTGATAGCATTTTACTTCAATGCTGGTATGCTTCTTGGTCTGATCCGTGTATGCTAACGATCTTGACTCGATATTCCCAGGATACAAAGGCGACACATACTGTTATAGCGGATGGTAGGCGCTTGATTTTTTTCTTTCGGCTCTAGCTTGAAGTCTAATGTGTGCCGGAATAGTAGGGAACACGATCGTTCGAAAACACATTACAGATGTTGGTTTGGTTTGATGATTTTCCACCCTTGTTATGTCTATTATTATTGCATCTGTTTTGTATCTATCAATATGTTCTTACACGGGTTAAATGGTTATGAAGTAAACACTTGTACAGAGTTTCGGGCTCCACGATTCATGTGCACACTCATACACTGACGTAGATCATGATGCCGCCTTGGGCTCACGGAGAACGGTGCCTTTCAACCTCTCCTCCACTAGCTCATTGAACTCTTCCCTCAAAATCGCCTCCCTCCTCTCCCTCTCCTCCTTCTGCAACTTCAGAATGCCACGTTTTTCTTCCGCACTAATAACCTGGTTCTCCTTCCTCATCCGTACAGCGTTCATCCTCCTATGACGACTTCCACTCATAACGTACCCCGCCTCTTCATACTTGGCAATCTCGTCCGACGTCAATCCAATCTCACCACGACGTGGGATACGCGCTTCCGTGCCCTCCGTCAAGAAAGCAGCCATAGCACTGCCTTCACCGCGGAGCAAAGCACCACCGTAGGACCTTTCGTCGACACGACGGGAGGCAACAACTTTGGGAAGAGGCTGGGGACCTAGTGCGTCGTCGCCTGAATCATACTCTTCAAAAGCAGGCTCGGGAGGCGCCGCCGCCACCATTTCCTTTGCCCCACTGCGCACAGGGACCGGCAGAGGCGCCATGGGCTCCTTGACGACCCATTCATCCTCGTCCTCCGCTGAATGGCGTGAAGGGCTGCGTCTGGAGCGCTCGGGGCTCTTGGTGTGTGCCCTGATCCTTGAGTGGTCCCCCGTGGGACTCTCTCGAGCTTGATCACGCCTTCTGCGCCTGTCATCTTCGCTGTCGTCGTCGTAACTCTTACGTCGGGATCGACTTCGTGACCTAGATCGGTACCGGCGTCTCTCGACATCCCTTTGTTTATCTCTCTCCCTCCTTGAACGCTTTCTCTCCTTGCGTTTTCTCCTGCGACGTCCCTCGGAGGAAGAAGAGTCGCTCGAGGAAGAATGTGCCCTTTTAGACTTTTTACTTGGTTTTGAACGCTTAGGTGATCTAACAACCTAGTTAGTTTCTAAGTAAAAAGTGAAGGTCTAGATAGGAAACTTACAAGTCACGGGCAGGAGCTTTTGGAGATGGTGGCCAGATATTAACGACCTGACTTTCTCGTTGTAACCTTCGACTATATGTACGATTGTTAGAAAAAGTGGTTGTATAGTATCAGCCACGTACCCTTCCATGAAGTCATTGCCGCCCGAAGGGCCACCAGTATATGGAGGTCTGTTTCCACGATTCCTATTGGAATACATATTTTCTGGCTGCCGCCAAGGAACACTTTGGTCTGCAGGCTGCGGAGCCGGCCGTCGATAATCATCGTATTTTGGACTCGCCCTTCGCCGTTCAGTGCGCCCCTCACGGTCGCTGTCCCCTGCGTATTCATCACGACCGCGTCTGTCATCACTGTAGTCCCTGTCCTTAGGGAAGTATCTATCTTTCCTCCCATTATCTCTTTCTCTTTCGTCGCCTCTTGTGCGTTCACGACTCCAGTTGCGGTCTGGTGCAGGACTCCGGCATCTGTGTACTGGAGATGGTGACCTGCGGCGCGACATATAAGCTTCTGTGCGCCCGCCTGATTGAGAAAATAGAGCCATTCGAGAAGGGTGAATGGTCGCCATGTCTTCAACGGTCTGGATATTTGTCTCAGCAAAGCACAGGAATTGTTTTCGGCATCTTCCGAAGTTCCGATGTTTGGATACATTTATTGTATATATGGAGATTCAATGGCAACCACGTCGACGGCCTTATGGTCTAGTAGCATGATTCCTCGTTTGGGAGCCCAATTGGCGGTTGTCGAGGAGGTCACGGGTTCAATTCCCGTTGAGGCCCTTTTTTTGCTACTTTGGAACATTCCCCAACTCATATTTCGGCGGGGAGGAGGTACAAGGAGCTCGAGCCTTATAGATGTAACAAATAATCAAAACGTCACACGGGATGCATATGGGATTTTCCGGCAAGGTCCTTCACAATGAACTCATGAGACGAAGTTAAGGATTGTAGCGTTAAGTTGAGGTCACAGCAATTACTACTTACGATTCTCAAGCTTGCTCAAGAGGCTAAAATGGCACGAGCCATGTGGCGCAAATGACCCAAACTATCAAGCACAAACAAATCCGTAAGGGACTTCAACTTGAACAATCTTTTTAATTTTGGCACTAGCTTTCATCTCCTGGCACTTGACAATAATATCCTTCCAATGAATAATTTTCACTGAGTGTAGGATAAAATGCACCGGGTAATTGGGAGTGCTCATTGAGCCAATCCCAAGCGCAGAACTCTATGCTGATACTATTGTCGGGCTGAGTAAGTAGTATGTTTATCGAACTCCGTCCACATGTACGACATATGTGGTCTTGGAGCGATGACCATTAGAATTGTGTGCGATGACATCTAAAATCCGCCGGAGATCTGCTCCAAACAAATGATAGGAAACATGTGGTTTGATTGTTGACAAAGCACTTATGAAGATGTTACATATCAGGTAGTAGCGGACTATGTACGAATGGGAAAACGCCCTGAATCGTTTATGACAAAAATTTAGCAATCACGGTCACACAAGGCAAATGACAATAGGCTGCACCTTGGACAATCATTATTTGGCACTACCCTTCATCTCAGGGGTAGGAAACTTGGAAAAAATATCCTTCAACTTGTCCAAAGGTGCCTCCAAGAATCCAACAATGGTCTCGAAAGGTGGCTTATTAGGCGCAGAAGGATGAGCCCTGTCGAAAAATTCTACATCATGATTTGAAACTCGAAGGTTGGTGATCACAAACCTAGTTGGGACAAATTGCTTCGTTCTCGTAAACGTCGAAGCTGCTTCCAAACTGCCCTCTTGTCCAAGAGCGGGCTCAAGGAGAGGCAGGTCCTTCGTTTCCTCGTTGTCGTTGTGCTCATGCAAGTGGTCCATTATAGACTTGAGCAAACCTGCATGGTCGTCCGAACCCGGGGTCAGCGACTCCAGCTGGTACAATTGTTCTTTGACGACCTACGCAGAATCAATGGGAATACACATATAGGGTCCCGTCAAGACATACCAGATGATCTGCGCGGTCCTGATCAGCAAGCTTGACACCCTTGTCCCCGAGGTGAGTCTCCATGAGAGGGTAGACCACGATCTCTTCTCCAACGGCATGCCGTGCAACCTCCCAAGTTAACTGTCGAGCCCAGCGTTCCTGTGCGTCGGGGTTTCCAGACGCCTTGATGTACTGATCATAATAGTCGTACATCTACAAGAGTTGTGAGCCTCGTCGCGTTAAAACGACAAAAAAGATTTCAGATACCTCTTGATGATCATCTTTGATAGCCTCAGTGAGAGTCGGCTGCTTGTGAGAAGCCATAGTGCGCGCGAAGAGGAGGGTTCGTGGAACGATAGATCGCTGGTAGACTCTGAGGGGATGATGGACAGTAGATAAGCGAAAAAGAGCTCTGTACTGCATTTATACGAGGAAAGGAAAGAAGACATCCTGTCTAAATGACGACGCGAAAGACATTGAGAGGATGATGATGCAATAGGTGACTCTGACACGATCGAAGTGCCTGTCGGATGCACGTGACTGGGAGGAACGCGATCGAAAGTAAGAGAATACAGCGCGCTGTCCGGTGTAAGTAATCGACGCTTTCTCTTCGAGCTTCCAGAGTTCGGAAGGCAAAGCTATGAGAGCTCTTATGTAGTCGAACACGACACTTGAGCGGGTTTGTCGGATCCGCTATGCAGGACGATGAGACCATGGATAGACTGTATGGGCGGCCAGACGTCCGAGTCATACCACCAAGAAAGTCAGTACAACAACCTCTTCCAAAAAAATCTATGTGTATGAGACAATGAAACTTGGAAGTGTGATTCAGAAAGAATCATATTTCTAAGATGAGACATACTACATTCTTCGTGTCAATTTCAAGTATCGTTGGAGAACTTTGTCAGTTTATGGAATCACAAGAAGTTCGGTAGTGGGCAGAACGAGCCAATCTCAAATCCGTGGCATTACATTGCGACCCTAGATGCGTGGTACGTGCGATAGATAAAGTCCAATGAATACTGAATTCGATGGAAGATTAGAGTTCGTCGCGCTTCCCATCCGGCCTATTAATGGCAACCATTTCTGTCTCGAAGACGAGTGTAGCGCCAGGAGGAATGACACCGCCAGCACCACGGGCACCTGATAAAGTATGATAATAAAAAACTCAATTGAAAGTTAGAAACGAAGGTACGCACCGTATCCTAACTCGGGAGGAATGATGAGTTTACGTTTCTCGTTCACGCACATGCCGGCCAATCCTTGGTCCCAGCCTTTAATGACTTGGCCAACGCCAACTAGAAAGAGCCGTCAACACGGATCCATGGCGCGAGGTGATGTTGAGTGCATACGTGTAATTCCTAGAGGTGCATTACGGTCGTGGCTAAAGACTCAAATGTCAAGACCAGAACGCGAATGAAGATCAGGCCTAACCTAGAGTCGAATTTTTTTCCTGTTTCAAACAATGAACCCGTCTATAGAAGACCAATCGATAAACATCGAGAATTTGAAGGATGAACCCGAGTACGCACGTAGTGAACCTGAATTTGGTCTCCCTGCTGAGCACTGATTGTGCATTCCTCAGGCTTGTAAGTCGTCTCAACTACAAGGTCTGTAGGAGGTTCTACATCAGCTGCAAAGACAGCAGCGGCAAGGAGCAGAGGGAACCATTGCAAGAGTCTCATGGCTGTTTGAACAGTACGTTGTCGCCAACAGCAGCCCCTAACGTGTCGCATGTCACATGTCAAGTCTAAATCCCACGGCGGCGGGCGGGCACCTCGGCCCGCGGTTCCCAGTCCAAACTTCATCTCGTGAGAATAATGTTCGGCAGTAACCGGCTAGAGGAAAGCAAAGCACAACAACTATACAGTCGGTGCCACCCGGCAAACCTTATTTTTTCTATCCGTCCGACAACCGACAACACCCCCGCCGACGACGATGGTACGTACTCCGTCGCTCAAAGATGCATGTGGATGAGCATTAATCCATGTTTGATTCAATTTAGCCTTCCCAGAAGACCTTCCGCACCAAAAGAATCCTCGCCAAGGCTGGACGGCAAAACAGGTGCGTTTATCCAACTCGATCTCCAATAAAATCGACTTTTGACCCATGATTTATTCCAGGCCAATCCCCCAGTGGTTCCGCCTAAAGACGGACACTAAAATCCAGGTTTGGAGGCTCGAGTTTTCAAATGATTTGGTGGGTTGTTGATTTCGTGGTTTTGTGATTACAGTACAACGCCAAGCGCCGCCACTGGAGAAGGACAAAGTTGAACATCTAAGCGTTGGATGCCCTGAAGAAGCGGAGGAGGCAGCATGATCGAGCAGGAGAGGAGAGGACGTATGGGCTGGCAGCCATGTTTTCATCCAGATATTATGACGCGCATATGAATATGGTTCCTCAGCTTTGCATTGGTTTTCGTGATATGAATGGCAGGTCGTGGCGAAAGACCGAGTCATTCAAAGTGTTCGTTGACCGTCCTCTCATTCAGTGTGCCCGACGGTCATACGCAATGTAACTTCAATTCGAAACTTCGATATCTGTGTCCGGCGGAGTATCGAGAAAACTTGGAACACTTGTCCTCAGTGTGGACGCCAAGCTTCACAATTTCACCCATTTTTGCCCGTTCTTAATCTGGCGAGTCTTGCATCATAGTGTGCATGGACGACCAAATCATGACCTTTCCTGCACGAGTGATTTTTTCGACTTTCATTGAATTCTCCTGCATCATGAAGTTATCTTTCAAGATGTAGTGTTAGTCACTTGCGTGTAAAGGCGTTTGGAAATTAATCTCGCCCAACTGTTTCACAAGACATTCGTGTCAGAATTCCTTATCCAAGTCTCTTATTTTTACCCTGACTTTCAGCTTTTCATGACGAAAGGCAATTTCTAACTTCACATCGTGCCTCACGTACTCGACCGACACCCCAACCTTAACGCATGAACCTGCTTGGTTTGCGCCACAGATGATAAATCAGCCGCCTGGATAAGCGCATCGTGCAACTACACAATGTTGACGACCTGTACTACGAGTAACGAGAGAGAGATAACAACTCAATATTCAATATTGATAACTGCCAACCACAGTCCACTGAGAATGCCGTAAAGCCTAATATAATATGCAGGCCACGCAACAGGGCTGCTCCCACGATTCAGAATTTTCTCTTACGGATCCGGCTCTCCAAGGAAGACCGCAGGAACGAATACTCAAGCCAAGTCAAATGTGCGTCATAGTACGTGTGATATTTGTGGCTATATACTACTGGCTAATGAACGGTAACTATAATACAGACATACATGTGATCCACCAATATAAAGGGAAATAGATAAGGGAATTTGAACATATGCGATCTCATCACCTCTCACAGCGCCGCCTTCTGGTACTTGGGATCTACCCCGTCCGCAATAGCCAAGTACGGCATCAAGTCGCTCGTCAAGAACTCGCTCGGCCACTGCTTCCTCACTTGCGCCTTCAAATACTCCGCCGCAACGTTAACATGGTCCTCTTTCACTCCAGCGACAAGTTTCTTGATGCCAGGTGCGAGCTCATTCACCAGCGCGTCAATGTACTCGAGCGTGATAGGGAGACCGTTATCGAGCCGCGAGTTGTAATGCACCCATTGCCACAGCTGCACGCGCGTGATTTCGGCGGTCGCGGCGTCCTCCATAAGGTAGTTCAGCGGGATGCACCCGTTCCCTCCAATCCACGCAGAAGTGTACGCGAGGGACGTCGATACGTTCTCGCGCACACCCTCCTCGGTGATCTTCCCTGGGACCTTGGTGTTCAACAGATCTGCTGCGGCGACCTTGACATCCTGGCGCAGAACGTGATACTAGACAGGTCGAAACAGTCAGTAAAAGATGAAGTGGGAATGGATGCAGAACCCACCTGATTGGGGCCAAGCATATGCTCGTCAAAGACTTGACGGGCAATTTGGTTGATGAGCGGATGTGCGATCCAGGTGCCGTCATGGCCGGCAGTAACCTCGCGGAGCTTATCCGCTCGAACCTTGGCCATGGCAACATCGTTCGCCTTGGGATCGTCCTTGATAGGAATTTGTGCCGACATACCACCCATCGCTGCGACCTTGCGTCTGAGGTCAAGAGATTATGAGTCAGTGTATGATGCAAAAATGGAGCTTCGTGACGTACCTGTGGCAAGTCTGAATTAGAAGACGGACATAGGCATCCATGAATCCTACGGTCATCGTCACATCTTTCCTGTCAGGAAGGACCGCACTTCGATCAGCTCTGCGCTTCTTGATGAAACTGAAGATGTAGTCCCATCTATAAATAGCGAGAAGTTAAGAATGCTAGCCCGATGACCTTTATGATACCCCACATACCGGCCACAGTTGAGACCCGAGGAATGGTTTCTCAGCTCGAAGAGAATTTCCTCCATCTGGAACGCAGCCGGAAGGGTCTCAATCAGAACGGTAGCGCGGATGGTGTTGTGAGGCATGCCGATGTACGACTGGGAAAAGAGGAAAATGTCGTTCCACAGACGCGCCTCGAGGTAGTGTTCCATCTTGGGCAGATAGAAGTATGGGCCTCGTCCCGCCTTGACAAGTTCTTTGGCATTGTGGTAGAAAAAGAGAGCGAAATCGAAAATAGAGCCGGAGATGGGCGCGTTGTCGATGGTGACACGGGGTTCGTCGAGATGCCAGCCACGAGGTCTACGTAAGAAAATAAGACCGGGTCGGCTGACCGACATACTATACTCACCGCACGATCAGAGCTGCAGGCTGAGCAGAAAGCTTGTACTGCTTTCCGTTGGATTCGAAGTCAATCTTGCGCCTGACGGCATCCCGGAGATTGATTTGGCCGTTAATCATGTTCGCAAACGTAGGCGCACTAGAGTCTGAGACAAATGGTAAGACAAAATATAGGACGAGAGGGAACGAGAACCGTACCTTCAAAGTCAGCCATGAATGTCTTGGCTCCGCTGTTCAAGGCGTTGATGACCATTTTGCGATCGGTTGGACCAGTAATCTCGACGCGACGGTCTTCAAGACCAGGAGCCGGGGGTGCACAGTGCCATGAGGGCTCCGCACGGATGTGGGCAGTCTCCGATGCAAAGTCAAGAGGAACGCCCGAGTCATATCTGCGCTGGGCCTCTTCGCGAGCGACGAGAAGAGACTGCCTAGTTGTTTCGAAAGTCCTGTGGAGAGCAGCGAGGAACTGGAGAGCTCCGTCGGTGAAGAGCTCAGCCTGGGCCTGGGGTGCGGCTTTGGAGTGGATTTGTACGCCTTTTACCATTGTGTGTGGAAGAGAAGAGTCTGACTGGGGTGGACCATGGAAAGACGTCAGAAATTAAATACGTTTCCAATTTGGGACGGCTCTCCGTGTCCGCATCCGAGCACCGAAAGCGGATCGCGCCACCCCCGTTCGTTCATATCACATGTCCTGCAACATCCATTGCTCGTTGACTGGGCATTGTCGTGCCGGACATATCACCATGCCTGCGCCTGTCTGATCAACGCCAAATTCGATTTAATAGGGCCGTCGCCGTTCCGCATGAGATTGAATTATGTCTCCAGACAAACACGCTCCTCGAACACTAGCTTGTTGACCTACAATCTATATGAATGTGGCATGATTCCGCGCACCGACGGTCCCCCGTGTCTGCGTTCCGTTCAACCATAATATTAGCACAAGGCTACATTGCCCTAATACATACAACATAGCCAATACCTAGTATCTGACTCAGGTGTCCTTCTCAAAGGATTTCTCCTTCAGTGTCTCAGGCTCAGCCGTACTTTGTGGAGACCCTGTACAAGTATCACCAAAAACAGGATAGAAGGCTAACTGGCGCAGTTTCTCACCGACTAGATCTTTCACAACACGTTCGCCGATCAAAATTACCCTCTTACACGCCATTTGCCACACGCCAACGCTTACAGAGCCTAGGGCCACGTCACGAGTGGAATCTCATACAAGAAGTCAGAACCACTGACCTGCCGGTGCAAATGGAAATGACAGCCACCACCCCAAAGGACCAAACCAGCCCGGCGGAAGGTAAAACACAGCCGTTTTCCTGTACCACCATCCCACGAAGAACTGGACGCCCGTCGTCAACAGCCAAATCGCCGAATTAAACTTTATGGAGAAGGCGGTCTTGGTGGACGCCACATCGTTATCTAGCAAAAATTGCGTCAGTGATTACGCGTGGGTAGCAAGTTCAACAGACCAGGAAAAGTGACGCACTAAGTTTCTCAAGTTCCGCTATTCCCTTGTCTACACTACGCCTCAGCTTTGCCCACTTCGCAAACTGATCCTGAGCGCTTGTCTTCAATAATTCTGCCTTTGTGTTCAATACCTCCTTCCGTTTTGCCCGTAATTGTGCGTTCATCGACGAGTGGAATACCCGTAAATACAACGAATATGCCTTCGAACACATCAGCACCTCAGCTACATCCGGAAGGACAAAGAACACACCAATTCTAATAAAACTTTCTGTCCGATCCAAGAAATAAGCTGCGTCACAAAGACGAGCGCAAAAATGGTGAAAATAAGAGACATTTCTGCCTGTGTCCGATTATACGAGGCGTATCCTAGCTACTTTATGAGTGCCAGAAATACAGAAGTCCAAGCTTCTAAGAAGCACTCAGTGCGATCGTGGAAGGGGACACAGACGAGGTGATGACGAGACAGAAATGTGCTGTACTACTACTCGCGAGGCGTGCCTATCGCTTCACGTGACCTCCGAAATAGGGGTAGAATTATAATTCTCAGCTCTGCTCCAAAACCATTCTGGCTGCAAGTACCTAGGTTATTTTCTGCCTCCCATGCACTATAAAAGCTGAATCGGAGGTATGCTTCTCGGCCTTGGCTTATGTTGATTCTTGTACTTCATCTGTTCTCTGACGGGCCGTGGCACGCCATTAAACTTGTGCCTGCCAGTGGTTATACGGCGTGGACGGAAGCTGCAAAGGATGCTATAAAGACACCTTGATGAATTCCAAGCGGTAGAATATACAAAAAGCACTCACACTCTCTGAGTCAACTCTTCTGAAAGGGAAACAGCCTTCACGAACAAGGTCTCTGGCTCCAGGAATCTATGGCGCCCCAGATAAAAGCCACTGCAGAGAAAAGGGTATGTATTCAGAAATACCTTTTTTCGGTGTAATATACGTTACGCACGTTGGGATGGGATTCGAACACAAATTGTACTTGCGTCGATTTCTCAGTCAATTGCGTCAGATTTTCGTTGTACTTCAACTGCTGTCGTTGTACTTGAAGAGGAGAGATTCAAAGATGGATCTAGGACAGTGTTAATGTGTCTTTATGACAACCCACTATCAACATAGCTTGTCTTCGAGGAGTACATGCATACACTGGTCGTGGTCCAGGAGAATGGGGTATCCAATGAAAACTCGGGTCGACTGTTACAAGCCTCTATCTGACGCCAGGATGTTGGAGTACTCGTATCCTATCAAACTTCTGTGCTTGATGCCGCATTCCCTCCCCAAACGAAGGGCAAAGTGGCCATGGTTTCTACCTCGCTGCTGATGTTGCTACTTCCCTTGGCTAAGCAACTGGGCGGCAACAAAATATTTGCCTATCGAGGTAAGCATTGAATAAGTCAGTCAGTTGTTCTCGGCCGCATCTGTAATCGTGTACAGTGTCATACCTTGCTCAATTGAGGTTGGGGCTGAACGATGTGAGTGTTATTCAAATGGTTCTGTGTACGTCCATAGGTATACCTCCTTATTTTGCCATGCTACGTGCCCTCAGCATTGACACCTAAAACGATTTTTTTCTGCTCTTTCTTCTCAGTAAGAACATTCACCAAGACTTATTGGAAGAATAAAGCACATCAAGCACCTTAACATAGTGATATGCGAAATGGGAGTCTTGTCCACAGATCAACCCCATTTCTCATATACATTATTCAGAAGTCAAAAGCAGATTTCAATGGAACTGACAAGTCTTGCCACCTCAAGGGTTTGAATTGACAATACCAACAAGCCTTGTTTTCATACATGGACCGGAATACATACAATTCATGTTTTAGAAACGTTGACCACCGCACCATGTTGCAGAGCACGGCTGTAAGGGCAAAACTGCAGGGAAAATGAGCTCGTACTTCCATTGAAAGAGAGTTACCATACCTCATGTCCAGCTTTGAGAACATTCTCATCTACACCTTCTACTTTAATATCGACGGCAAGTCCAAATCCTCCCAAATCCTTTGGCTCGCCAAGATGCACGCTGGTGTGACCTACAGCCTTCGAGGCATCCTTGCCCATACTTCCAGCCATGAACTGGATAGCACCAAGCAGGCAAGCTGGACACCAAAGACGTGTGAGTGAGTGATGCACTGAGAAGAAAACGAGCAGCAACCGACAAGCATATCCCATCGCAAACAGTTGCTCCGGGTTCTCACCCTTCCCAGTTCCTCCAAGCTCCTTTGGCGTTGAAAGATGCAACTCAAGTCCATCGGACTTCACCTTTCCGTTACGCCCTTTGCCTTGAGCAGTTGCATGTGCAGTGTACTATATAATGGACGCGTCAGGTTCCCGAGAAAACCTCGTTCATTTCGGATTATTAGACACCTTGTGGTCCTTGAGAGTAATAGGTGACCTCGGAAAAGTTTTAGTGGACAGAGGGGCAAACTGAGGACGCGATGTTCTCAGTATGGCTCTAGCTCCAACGTTGAGCATACTTAGCGACATGAGATGCATGGACAGAGTGCATTCCTTTTATAAGTTTGGTGGATCTGATACATAAATCCCTACAAACACGATATTCTAAAGCCGGGGCGACAAGTCTTCCAAGATCCGCCCCCATGTGGATCAGGATGTCCAGTAGGAAGTTAAATATGTGCTTAATAGAAGGGCCATTGTATGTAAGCCTGAGGAAGGTTGATAAGGCTAAGAAAATTTACCTTGTTGTAAACACTACTAGGGGTGCTCAATTCTAAGTGGAGCGCGGTTCCCAGTGGTGGACCAGTTGCGATCCAGTCTCAACGCAATCCGCTGCGGTCTACTTAGAATTGAGCAATCCTGAAATATGGGAGGCTGCTGGACGCGTCGGCGTTCGAGTTACTACAGCTCACGTCACCGAGGTCAGTCTCAAAATACGTCTCTGAGGACATTCATTCCGTCCCTCCCTTGTGAAGGACGTTGATCCACCTACGACCGAAACAAATAAATCGCAATATGGGATACAAATCTCCCAACACAAGGAAAGCACTCTACTATATATTAGAACCCGCTACCTGTTACTCTTAGCTGTTCGAGCTTCTTCAATACTTCACCGATCGTCCTGTCCAACTCGCCAGCGATGGAGCTCTGCTTCGCAGCAGGCAATCTCGCATAAGTTTCGCATAGATCTCCATCAACTGTTGCCTTGACTGGGACGTAGTAGCCTCGGAAGCTTAACTGATCCCTTCCCACCAGGCTGCTCTGCTCTGTCCGCATGTGCTGCTCGAGCGTGGAAAAAAAGTCGACATCTTCTTTCGAAATGAAGGGTATCAGAATTCCGATCGTGCCATGGAGACCAGTGTAAAGAAGGACTTCACGACCACCGGCAACGAGTGAAACCTTATGGATGGAAGTGACAATGTCTCCAACATGGAAATGGGTCAGAAGTTGCGTTTTGTGAGGCGCACCCATGAGAATCCCCTTTTCATGAAGAATACCAGCACCTGTAGGATCATCGTCGACTTGTTCCGAAACCTTTGGGTCTAACCGGTTCACAAAGATGTTGCCGAAACGGTCACCAGCTGCGACAGTGTTGTAGTCCACCATCGTCATGGCAGTTACCCACCGCGGTTGACTGTCGTCAGCGAAGATAAGAAGACGATTTTCAGGTGGCTTGTAGACGGTGTAATAAATTGACTCCTGCATGTCACCGACCAGTATTCGCGAGCCTTGAGTGGTAAGCGAGACTATTGTAGAAGAGAATGTCTGAGGTATCAATGAGAGATTTGTTACTACAGAGCGACGGTAGACAAAATGTGCGAACCTTATTCTCAACCTTTCGTAGGAGCTTCTTCTTTCCGATGTCATAGATCCTCAAAGCTTTTCCAACGCCAGCAACAAGACGGCCTTGGAAGGCTAGGAGTGCCAAAGGTACATCATCTGTCTCCGTCTGATAACAGGATAGTGAATCACTTGCAAGACAGGGAGATTGAATGAGGATACCTTGTGAAGTAATTCAAGCCCAGCACCGTCATCTGTGAATCGGTATGTTCGAAGGAAACCACTCGAACATGAGCGAGGAGAGATAAGCGTATCAGCCGCAGTGCCCACGACGAGATATAGCTCTCCACCCCTCGCAGCGAAGGGGACCACTGCTAGAGAGAACGCGGCTTCATTACCGTCGAGAGGAACGAATGCGACAGTTTTAGCCTATGGAGAGACAAACATCAGTCAGGTCAATGTAATGTCACTATAATCGTCACCTCGATGGGGTCAATAATTCGAATGGCCGACGCCCAAGTTCCCGCAGGCGCCTTTGGTCGGCCAAAGATTTCAGTAGGTAAGTTAAGAACCTCGTCATCAAGCATCTTTCCTTGTCGTCGCTGATCATACTTGTATCAGTACCTGAGCTGCCCAAGATGCATTATTGAACATACTAGTTCGTCAAGACGTTTATTTGCCGCACCCTCTCCGATTATCCGATGATCACCTTCAATCATGTAGAAATAGTGATTCGAAGGATGGGTGATAAACTTTCGAGGAGTGTATGCCAAAGGCATAGAGTCCTGCTTCAACTTTGTCCCAAGTTTGGGTATTTGGAAAATCCTGGATGTAGTAGTAGTTTAGCGATGATAAACAATATATAAAGTATCTGTTGCTCACCGTAATGTGCTTCCAGCTATACCAATGAGACCTTCCGGGCTAAGTTCAGCAGAGAAACTCCACGCGTAGTCGAAGCTCTCAAAGATAAGTGGGGTGAAGTGCATGAGATTTTGATGAGTGTAGTTGAGCCATGATCGCGAAGAAAGAGCTAATATCGCAGGATTGCGCTGAATCTGTACACGGATCAGACGTATTGGGCGTGTTCCAAGGAAACTTGGCAGAAGTGGCAAATCAGTCGGGAGGCGTCGAAGGAGGGAAGAACACGTACCGAGTTCGCGTGTCTGTAAGTTGACCGTTGATAGGGTCGAGGACGGTTCGAAGCAAGACACCATTTTGAAGACCGATGTTAACGAACATGGTTGGTTGCGACTTGTTGATGCTAGCGTCGAGCATATCGGCGATGCAAATAGAGGAGGGTGGAGCTGTTAGAGCCTGCAGACTGATCGTTTCAAGAGTGCTCTCAGGGTCCAAAGAGATAATCCGGACGGTTTGATCCTCACAACCCACAGCCTACGTGCTGTTAATAGATTCCAACAACGGCATATGAAGCACATACTAGATACGGAGTTCTTTGTCTGCCCTCCGGGACCTCACCAATACTCAAAGCAAGCACTGTACTTCCCATAGCCTTGCGATCCTGGTATTCATTGAGCTGACCATCCAAATCCAGCTCGAAGTACACCAACTCGGCCGAACTCAAAGCCACAACGACCTGCCTCTTGTTGGTCGTTGCACAAACAATTGTCTTGCCCTCGGGTACTCTCCATTCATTCACCCGCCGGTCTGCTAGAACGTGACGGATGCCGTGAGGGTGAACCTGCAGGAGGGCATCAGCACCGATTTGTTGCACAGCAAGGGTGGGTGCTGAAGAGAGGAAGCCAGTATCCTGAACTTCTTCTATTGTTTCGCCGATGGACAGCACAAGGGTGCCGTTCACGAACGACAAGATGATATAGGAGTCAAATGAATCTGGGCAAAAGAAGATATCAATTTCAATTGGGAAAATTGTGATTGACTGTTTCATTCACCATCTTCCTTTTGTTTTGTAGTCCAGACAGCGTTAGGGATACCTGGCAAATCAGAGCTCACGGATTCTTCAACCTCGAGTCCATGTCGCAATGTTCTAAAGGTACTTCGTGTTCCACGACCGCACGCTGCGAAAATTTGGGGGGCGTCAGAATTTGGTAGCACGTTGAGAACCTTTGAGTCAATAATTGGATCAAGTGACTCGATTTCATCAGCAACGACCAAGTTCTCGAGCGGCCTGGAACGGAAGTAGGCGTGCGGTAGTGGTGCAGTGGGGTCTTCCATGCCAAAGTTCGGATAGTCAGTAGAGCTGAATTCGGGCTCATCGTCATCGTCACCCAATTTTTGGAATTGGTAAAGGAAGCTAGTCGGATGCTTTCAGAGAATAACAGAAGGAACATAACGACGACGTACTGATTGCCAAACTCAGAGGCAACGAAAAGGAAACCAGATTTAAGAATGCACAAACTTGAAGCAACAGGAACGGTATCAAAGTACTTGATCTTGAGAGACTTGACTTCCTCCTCTTCGTGTTCAATTGTGACTTTATATAGATCACCGTCTTCGCTTTGCAACAAGAAGAAGAAGGCGCCCTAAAATATGACGTGAGACAAGAACGAGATGGTCTGGTTAATTGACTCACCTTCATTTTGTGCATGACGGCCGCCACAATAATCAAGCCTCGACCAGGATCCTCAAGAGGATGTTTACGACGTGGTATTGGGACACGATGTTGGAGTACGTCCATATGGCGGTAGATGATATGATCTTCACAACATACAAGAACACCGGACGGTCCGTCATGTCGGTCTGAGGACGCCAATTGCCCGCCAGGGACTTGGACGAGAAGGTTGGCGCGTGGGTCGGTAGGTTCACTCCATTTTCTAACGACGTGGTTGAGCCCCAAATCCAATTCATAGTAAGTGAGCATCTGTAGAACAGTTTAAATTTCAACCAGAGTCACTCCATCATGTCACGCACCTTTTCTGCATTATTGAACGCCTCACCAGTCGGGTCTTGATCTGACTCAGTATAATCGACTTCGAGCGCAGCATACAACGGGTTTTCAAAGCCAACATCCAACCCAATTATATGATGAATGATAGCGGAGTTTTTGTGTGCTTCCAGTGGTGAAGAAATTGTCAAATTTGCCGCAGCATCTCGATTGAGGATATAAACGAGCTTTGCTTTCTCCATAGCTGATATCATCACACTACGGCCTTTCGGGTCAGTCGCCAAATACTGCCCTGGAACAATTCGTCGGGCACCAGACTTTCCATATGTCTCCTGGTGAAGTTTCACAAAAGTACTGGTTTTGGGGTCATAGTCAAGAATGATGATACGTCCAGAGTCAGAGCCTACGATCGCATAGTCTAAGAGGGTATTATATGAATCAATTGAAACAAGGCAGATACGCACAACTGCTCACCCTTGGTTCCTCCCGTCAAACGAAACGTTGCAAGAGAACGGATGGACCCAAAGACGTCCGTCGCGATGACGATCGAGACTTTTCCTGTCTGTACATCGGGGCGCAGCAGTTCTAACCGCGTTCCATGAGACACGATGATCTCCTGCTGTCTGGCTCCGGAAAAGTTGCCCACGATGGCCTGCGTAATGGCAGTGGGCGGCTGAAGTGTCAAGTTGTACAAGTGCATCGTTGGCCGTTACTAGGAGTACAACTCAGATAGATGACGCTGAGTATATCTTTTCGTGAACGCGACGAAGAGTGGTCGGCGCTGAAACTTGAAGGGCTTGGGTCCACAGGTGTGTTAAACTGACCAAACACATACGACCCTGGGATCTATAAGGGTTTTGCTTTAGAAAATAAAACGTAGTCCCTGTCGATTAGTGGTTAAATCATCTCGTTGTGGTTGTATTTCTCCGAGAAGCCGGAAGTTCGAATCCTCCTAGGGACATTTTTCGAACCTTTTCCAAAAATGTTTCCTTATTGCACGTGTCACGCTATGCACGATCTTCCCCCGCCAGTTTCCTTATTTAGATAAGTAATGGCCAGCTCGGTACGTGCAGCTGCCGGAGAGTCCCAGCAAAAAATAAGGTAGAGCGGATACTGTAACTGCCCATTTCTTTTCTCATTTAGTCTTACTTACTATGACGTTGTACCTCATATGTCGGAAAAGTCCTGATTGCCGAGTCACATCAACTGCATGCATTTTCCCTCTACTGATGGATTGTTTTGCGATGACAATTTCTATTATGATTTTTCTCGAGATTCAATCATGGACCATATCAGCTCTTTAAATGTTCTCTGGCATCCTGAAATGATGGGCCAAAAATTCACATTCACCTTCACTTTCATCAGATTCTCTTGGTATCCACACCATCATGTTTTGCTCCTTGAGCACAAACGATTGAAGTATCTATCTCACGTCTCTGATATGATCAATGCTCACATTTCTAAATGTGCTGCTTTCAAACTTCGAGACATCCAAATCATCCATGGCACTTTAGTTCATGTGTCCTTTGTTTTTTCTGAAGGTTCTTCACGTTTGCTGGTAGTCTCCAATTTTATGTGTGGTACATTTTTTCCCCTGCTTCTTCTTTATTCATCATCTCAATACATCTGCAGGATGCTGTCAGGAGTTGAGGGGGTGGGCGCATTCCATACGCGTCCCAATTACTTATGTCATGTGTGTTTGGCTATGCCACCATTAAATTCTTTTTCTTAGTTTGACATACCTCAGTTTGTTCTATTCATTGGAGTAGCGACTGAGGTATGTCTTTAAACAACTATTCTTTATATTACTCTTCTCTTAGTTACTGTCAGGGGACTACTACCCATTTTGTCCATTTCTCCTTTCAGGTGATCCTTTGATCGCACATCTCCGGAGACTGATCCCATCAAGGCATACTCCGGAGCTGCTAATCTTATCATTCAGTGCTGGCATCAAGACAATCTCCAGGGTTTGATTATCTCCGGAGATTTGCCCCTT